>CATNWA010000564.1:0-49341 GCA_951230385.1 Staurois parvus | reverse complement strand
ATTAGAGTGTAAGCTCCTCTGGTACAGAGACCTGATTGGGACTGTGGGGGAGGGACAGTACTAAGCTCACTCCTCTTGTACAAATATCCCCAACTACCTCTCCCTTTACATAGATAGTGTGGGACTGTGGGGGAGGGGACATTAGAGTGTAAGCTCCTCTGTACAGAGACTGATGGGACTGTGGGGGAGGGGACATTAGAGGTAGCTCCTCTGGTACAGAGACTGTACAGAGACTGGTGGGACTGTGGGGGAGGGGACATTAGAGTGTAAGCTCCTCTGTACAGAGACTGATGGGACTGTGGGGGAGGGGACATTAGAGTGTAAGCTCCTCTGTACAGAGACTGATGGACTGTGGGGGAGGGGGACATTAGAGTGTAAGCTCCTGTGGTACAGAGACTGATGGGACTGTGGGGAGGGGACATTAGAGCGTCAGCTCCTGTGGTACAGAGACTGATGGGCCTGGCTTGGTGTTCTCTGTACAGCGCTGTGGTATATGTTGGTGCTATAGAGTGATGATATTTTGGATTCTTGTAGACTAGTGATGTCTCATGTTTGCCCTGAGATGTCGGATTTCTGGGCTCCTAGGATCCATTTCCTCTGTTGGCTCCATGTATGGTGTACAGGAAGGAATCCGATGTTCTTCTTGAGGTTGGTGGAGGATTTGGTCTGAAGATCAGCAATTAGAAGTCTCATTATTGCTCTGTTGTGTCTTCATGTGTCCCATCTGTACACCGCCACTGCCTAGGGACTCCCTCCAGTCACTTCTCACATATCTTAGACAAAACAACAACTTCCGATGACAGTCCGGCCTTCACAGATGATATTGGGATTCCCCAGAGGAGTTTGTGGTCACGGATTGGAGAAGACACCTGTGTGGTCCCTATAGAGCTGCCAAATGACCCCCACCCACCCAATAACCTGTCCACCAATCACCACGATGGAGTCCTCCACACCTGTTTTATGTCAGATGTATGAAAATCACCAGAAATAGATGGCTTCCTACATCTCGTCTCAGAGTGGACAACCCGCGACTCATACTGTATGGGTGTCATATGTGCTCCTGGAAGGACAGTCAACCCTGACTCCTACCTATATGAAAGGAGTCCCTTCCCGAGTCCTCCCAATGAAGACATGAAAGGAACAGGAAACATTCACATCATTCGTTGTCCTCTCCCATCACCATGGTAACTATAGTGGGGTTGAGGCCATGTTCCTGTGATTGTAGGGCCCAGTGTGGTCTGGAAGCCATGTTCTTGTAATTGTAAGGACCATAGTAGTGTGGAAGTTATGTTCCTTTGATTTTGGTGCCCGCGGTGGGGTGGAGGCCATGTTCCTGTGATTGCATGGTCCAAGTGGGGTAGAAGGTAAGTTTCTGTGATAATGGGGCCCATAGTGGGTGGAACGCATGTTCCTGTGATTGTGGGGACCTTGGTGGGGTGGAGGCCATGTTCCTGTGATTGCACAGTCCATAGTGGGGTGTGGGGTGAAAAAGGCATGTTCTTGTGATTGTAGGGACCATAGTGGAGTGGAAGGCATGTTCGCGTCATTGTGGGGCCCATAGTGGGGTGGAAGGCATGTTCCTGTGATTGCACAGTCCATAGTGGGGTGGAAGGCATGTTCTTATGATTGTAGGGACCATAGTGGGGTGGATGGCATGTTCCTGTGATTTTAAAGGACATTGTGGAGTGGAGGCCATGTCCCTGTGATTGTGAGGACCATAGTAGGGTGGAAGGCATGTTCGCGTCATTGTGGGGCCCATAGTGGGGTGGAAGGCATGTTCTTCTGATTGTAGGGACCATAGTGGGGTGGATGGAATGTTCCTGTGATTGTGGGGCCCATAGTGGGGTGGAGGCCATGTTCCTGTGATTTTAAAGGACATTGTGGAGTGGAGGCCATGTGCCTGTGATTGTGAGGACCATGGTTGCGGTGTTGGAAGGCATGTATTGTTCCTGTGATTGCAGGGCCCATAAGTTGGGTGGAAGGCATGTTCCTGTAATTGCACAGCCCATAGTTGGGTGGAAGGCATGTTCCTGTGATTGTGGAGCCCATAGTGGGGTGGAAGGCATGTTTCCTGTGATTGTGGGACCCCATAGTTGAGTGGAAGGCATGTTCCTGTAATTGCACAGCCCATAGTTGGGTGGAAGGCATGTTCCTGTGATTGTGGAGCCCATAGTGGGGTGGAAGGCATGTTCCTGTGATTGTGGGACCCATAGTTGGGTGGAAGGCATGTTCATGTAATTGCACAGCCCATAGTTGGGTGGAAGACATGTTTCTGTGATTGTGGAGCCCATAGTTGGGTGGAAGGCATGTTTCTGTAATTGCACGGCCCATAGTTGGGTGGAAGGCATGTTGTTTCTGTAATTGCACGGCCCATAGTTGGGTGGAAGGCATGTTCCTGTAATTGCACAGCCCATAGTTGGGTGGGAAGGCATAGGCCCATAGGGGGTGGAAGGCATGTTCCTGTGATTGCACAGAGCCATAGTTGGGTGGAAGGCATGTTTCTGTAATTGCACGGCCCATAGTTGGGTGGAAGGCATGTTCCTGTAATTGCACGGCCCATAGTTAGTGGGTGGAAGGCATGTTCCTGTGATTTTAAGGCCTATAGTGGGCTGGAAGGCATGTTCCTGTGATTGTGGGACTCATAGTTGGGTGGAAGGCATGTTCCTGTAATTGCACGAGCCCATAGTTGGGTGGAAGGCATGTTTCTGTAATTGCACGGCCCATAGTTGGGTGGAAGGCATGTTCCTGTAATTGCACGGTCCATAGGTGTGGAAGGCATGTTCCTGTAATTGCACAGCCCATAGTTGGGTGGAAGGCATGTTCCTGTAATTGCACAGCCCATAGTTGGGTGGAAGGCATGTTCCTGTAATTGCACGGTCCATAGCGTGTGGAAGGCATGTACCTGTGATTGTAAGGCCAATAGCGGGGGTGGAAGCCAATTGCAATGACTCTGGTGGGATGGAAGCTATGTTCCTGTAATTTTGTGGCCCATAGTGGGGTGGAAGACATGTTTGTGTGCTTTCATGGCCCAGTGTGGGGTGGAATCCATGTTCCCATTATTGTAGGGCCCATAGTGTGGTGGAGGCCATGTTCCTGTGATTGTAGGGCCCCTCGTGGGGTGGAAGTCATGCTCCTGTGAGTGCAGGCTCTGTAATGGGGGTGGAAGGAATGTTCCTATGATTTCACAGCTCATAGTGGGGTAGAAGCTATGTTTCTGTGCTTGTAGGGCCCATATAGGGTTGCCACCTCATGCCTTTAAAACCGAACACATATTAGTTACACATGTTCCTGTGATTGTAGGGCCCATAGTGGGATGAAGAGCATGTTAGTTGCTTGCAAGGCCCATAGCAGGGTGGAAGGCATGTTCCTGTAATGGTAGGGGCCATAGTGGAGTGGAAGCCATTTTCCTGCCCTTGCAGGGCCCGTGGTTATCATGTTGTAATACACGGCAATTGTAGGTTGGAAGCCGTAGTCCAGGACAGGAATCTGAGGCCTCTTTGTTGCCAAGCGCCTGTTTACGTTGCTTTTCAGCGGTGAATTCTCTAGTTGGTTCTCCTGAGAATTTTCTCCTGATATGGATTAGGACGCTTCCTCTTCTCACCTCTCGGAAGGGTTGAGGTCATGTTCTCCAAGGAAAGCTTTTCAAAAACAAGCAAAAGATTTCATTAAACCCCTCCAGCTAATTAAAAGCCCAACTTTTGTGGCCAATCTTCAATTGGCTAATCCCTGGAGAATAATATTATCATAGACAGGGCCTCTCAATCTGAGGCCTCGTACAGCTGTGGAGGCTGAACTGCCTTTCTGTATGTTGGACACCCAATCTATCCTCCAGGGTCAGGAGACGGTTGGCTGGACAGCAGTGTATGGATACCAGAAGGTCCAACCCCACCAGAGGTCCTCACCACATCACTCTATTGTGAACTTCCATAATGACAAGTCCATCTCTCCAGACTTCAGGAGTGCAGCAAGTCTGCCAATCTTCCACAGCAGCAGTCGGCTCCTGGGGCCATTTTGCCGGAGTTTGGTGGGACCCGTTCTCACAAGACATCTTGTCTGCAGCTCTCGTATGGTGAGGTAAAAGTCCAACACAGAGAGAAAGTGGCCAATCAGATTTGATGTTTTACTGATGTCCATAAAGTCTGCTTCCCATTGGGGGTCCTCCTCCTCTCCCTGAAGGGTCCCTCAAGGTCCAGTTCTTGGGCCCTTCCATTCAGTTAATGACCTCTCATGTATTCTAATACTATACCCCTCCCCCCCCCTCCCGTCTCCTCGCCCATCACCCTCCCGTCTCCTCGCCCATCTCACCCTCCCCGTCTCCTCTCCCCCTCACCCTCCCGTCTCCTCGCCCCTCCCCCTCACCCCCTCCCGTCTCCGCCACCTCACCCTCCCCTCGCCCGCCTCCCTCCCGTCTCCCTCTCCCCTCACCCTCCGTCTCCTCGCCCATCACCCTCCCGTCTCCCCGCCCCTCGCCCCTCCCCCCTCTCCTCCCCCCCCCTCCCCCCGTCTCCTCGCCCCTCGCCCTCCCCTCCGTCTCCTCCCCCCGTCGCCCTCCCCACCCTCTCCCGTCCCCTTCGCCCCTCTCCCTCCCCGTCTCCCTCCGCCCTCGCCCTCGCCGTCCCTCCTCGCCCTCCGCCCTCCCTCCAACTTCCATCCCTGTCTCCCCCTCGCAACTCACCCTCCCTCTCCGTCTCCTCGACCATCACTTATTTAGTGACATATCAGTATGGAAGGTCGACACTCCTCTCTGCCAATCCCTCCACTGGCCTCCATTCAGTGTCCTCCAACCTCCCTGCCAATCCCTCCACTGGCCTCCATTCAGGGTCCTCCACCCTCTCTCTGCCAATCCCTCCACTGGCCCTCATTCAGTGTCCTCCAACCCTCCTGCCAATCCCTCCAATGGCCTCCATTCAGTGTCCTCCAACCCTCCCTGCCAATCCCCTCCTCTGGCCTCCATCAGTGTCCTCCAACCCTCCCCTCCCTGCAATCCCTTCCATGGCCTCCATTCAGTGTCCTCCCCTCAATCCCTCCTCTGGCCTCCACCCCCTCTGCCAATCCCTCCACTGTCCTCCATTCAGTGTTTCCCCACCCCCTCTCTGCCAATCCCTCCACTGGCCTCCATTCAGTGTCCTCCCCCCTCTCTGTCATTCCCTCCTCTGGCCTCCACTCAGTGTCCTCCACCCCCTCTGCCAATCCCTCCACTGGCCTCTATTCAGTGTCCTCCACCCCTCTCTGCCCAAATCCCACTGTCCTCCTCTGTGTCCTCCACCCCTCTCTGCCAATCCCTCCACTGGCCTCCATCAGTGTCCTCCACCCCTCTCTGCCAATCCCTCCACTGACCTCCATTCAGTGTCCTCCACCCCTCTCTGCCGATTCCTCCACTGGCCTCCACTCAGTGTCCTCCACCCCTCTCTGCCAATCCTCCACTGGCCTCCATTCAGTGTCCTCCACCCTCCCTGCCAATCCCCCACTGACCTCCATTCAGTGTCCTCCCACCCCTCTCTTTTGATTCCTCCACTGGCCTCCATTCAGTGTCCTCCACCCTCTCTGCTGATCCCTCCACTGGCCTCCATTCAGTGTCCTCCACCCCTCTCTGTCGATCCCTCCACTGTCCTCCACTCAGTGTCCTCCACCCCTCTCTGACGATCCCTCCACTGGCCTCCATTCAGTGTCCTCCACCCCTCTCTGTCGATCCCTCCACTGTCCTCCATCAGTGTCCTCCACCCCTCTCTGCTGATCCCTCCACTGTCCTCCATTCAGTGTCCTCCACCCCTCTCTGTCTTTCCCTCCACTGGCCTCCACTCAGTGTCCTCCACCCCTCTCTGCCGATCTGTCCCCTGGCCTCCATTCAGTGTCCTCCACCCCTCTCTGTCTTTCCCTCCACTGACCTCCATTCAGTGTCCTCCATTCCCTCTCTCCGTGCCGATCCCTCCACTGGCCTCCATTCAGTGTCCTCCAGCGCTCTCTGCCGATCCCTCCACTGGCCTCCATTCAGTGTCCTCCACCCCTCTCTGCTGATCCCTCCACTGTCCTCCATTCAGTGTCCTCCACCCCTCTCTGCCGATCCCTCCACTGTCCTCCATTCAGTGTCCTCCACCCCTCTCTGCCGATCCCTCCACTGTCCTCCATTCAGTGTCCTCCACCCCTCTCTGTCTTTCCCCCCACTGACCTCCATTCAGTGTCCTCCACCCCTCCCTGCCGATCCCTCCACTGGCCTCCACTCAGTGTCCTCCACCCCCCTCTGCCAATCCCTCCACTGGCCTCCACTCAGTGTCCCTCCACCCCCCTCTGCCAATCCCTCCACTGGCCTCCACTCAGTGTCCTCCACCCCCCTCTGCCAATCCTTCCACTGGCCTCCACTCAGTGTCCTCCACCCCCCTCTGCCGATCCCTCCACTGGCCTCCATTCAGTGTCCTCCACCCCTCTCTGCCGATCCCTCCACTGGCCTCCACTCAGTGTCCTCCACCCCCCTCTGCCAATCCCTCCACTGGCCTCCACTCAGTGTCCTCCACCCCCCTCTGCCAATCCCTCTACTGGCCTCCACTCAGTGTCCTCCACCCCCCTCTGCCAATCCTTCCACTGGCCTCTGCTTGATAAACATACAAAATTCAAAACACTAATAGCCTACAAAGCCATCCACAACTCGGCCTCCATCTACATCACCAATCCTGTCTCCAGATATCACTCAATCCATTCTCTCTGCTCCTCCCAAGACCTCCTACACTCTAACTCCCTCATCACCTCCTCCCATGCTCACTTCACCAGAGCCTCTGCCATGCTCTGGAGCTTCCTACCCCAATCTGTCCAGAGACTCCCCCATCCTCTGGAACTCCCTACCCCAATCTGTCCAGAGCCTTCCCCATCCTCTGGAACTCCCTACCCCAATCTGTCTGGCTGCTTCGTACTCTGTCTTCCTTCAGGGGATCTGTTCAGGGAAGCCTGTCTTGCCTCTACCTCCTTCACCAGCTCATCCCTCTGTTTTGTATCACTTGTCCCTCCTTTTAGATTGTAAGCTCCCAGGACTAGGGCCCTCTGCACCCTCTCGTATTGAAGTGTATTGTCATCAGAACCGACCTCCGGCAATATCATGAAAAGCCCAATAACAGACAAAATACCAAAACCAGCCTTTGCTGCAATATTCACCCTCAATCCACAGATTTTCCCTACATACCACTTTCTGCCACAAGATGTCCTCAGTCCAATGGCCGGCATTATTCAATCCACTTCCTCTGAGCCCAGGTCAAAGTGGGACCACCCCCAGCCTGTGATTGGACAGTGAAATGAGAAGCAGCGCAGTGATGCACTCATCTCTCTGTCACTCTCCTCTCTCCTCCTATCAGCATGCTCCTTGTTAGCACTGATTGGCTGCCTGTGTTCTGCTGTACAGGGGCTGCCATTGGCTGATAGCAGGTGACATCTCGGTACTGACCCATTTATTGATGACAGATCTGCATTTGTTGGTGTCGGTCCGGAGTTCAGCATGACCTCTTCTACCTGTCAGGATGGTGCGGCTCCTTCATCCTATGACTGCAATCCTAGAGCCACAGCTGGGGTCAGACGTTGCAGAGATATTTCCCCCCCCCCCAACAACATCTCAAAGAGTTTGAGGCCTAAAGGCGCACTAGAGGAGCGAGAAGAGAAGGACAAGCTGCCAACCGTCACTAACTGTCATCGGGCCCCACAAATCTCCCCGCCATCTGTGGCCCATCAAACAAGAAGCATTTTCCTCCATTAATCTCCTGTAGGCTCTCCGCAGCTTTCATTTCAAAAGGCTTGGCATTGTATCTGGAGGAAAAAAGAACTTCATTTCTCCAGAACAGCTGGCTCCCCGGCTTTGAAATGTGAGCCCTCACTGCTGACATGCTTGTTGGAGCCCAGAAACCCAGCTAATTAGTGGCCAGGCCGGGGCAGAGCTGGACGTTGTCACCCGTCCCGGAGAAGACCAAGTAATGACTCATAATTACCCAGAAAAGGGGCTTCAATGCTGACCCCACGTGCCCCACACCCTCCAATCTGCTGATCTTCACCTGACAATCAACACAGACATCACTTTTCTTCTGGATTTTCGGGGACTTGATTGGAATCTCATTTCCAGACACACTTATATAGTCAGATCTGACGAGTACCTGTCATACACTGAAACTAACCCTGAGGAAGTCAGATCTGATGAGTACCTGTCATACACTGTCCCTAACCCTGAAGAAGTCAGATCTGACGAGTACCTGTCATACACTGAAACTAACCCTGAGGAAGTCAGATCTGATGAGTACCTGTCATACACTGTCCCTAACCCTGAAGAAGTCAGATCTGACGAGTACCTGTCATACACTGAAACTAACCCTGAGGAAGTCAGATCTGATGAGTACCTGTCATACACTGTCCCTAACCCTGAAGAAGTCAGATCTGACGAGTACCTGTCATACACTGAAACTAACCCTGAAGAACTCAGATCTGATGAGTACCTGTCATACACTGTCCCTAACCCTGAAGAAGTCAGATCTGATGAGTACCTGTCATACACTGACGCTAACCCTGAAGAAGTCAGATCTGATGAGTACCTGTCATACACTGTCCCTAACCCTGAAGAAGTCAGATCTGATGAGTACCTGTCATACACTTACACTAACCCTGAAGAAGTCAGATCTGATGAGTACCTGTCATACACTGAACCTAACCCTGAAGAAGTCAGGTCTGATGAGTACCTGTCATACACTGACACTAACCTTGAAGAAGTCAGATCTGATGAGTACCTGTCATACACTGAACCTAACCCTGAAGAAGTCAGGTCTGATGAGTACCTGTCATACACTGACACTAACCCTGAAGAAGTCAGATCTGATGAGTACCTGTCATACACTGTCCCTAACCCTGAAGAAGTCAGATCTGATGAGTACCTGTCATACACTGTCCCTAACCCTGAAGAAGTCAGATCTGTTGAGTACCTGTCATACACTGTCCCTAACCCTGAAGAAGTCAGATCTGATGAGTACCTGTCATACACTGACGCTAACCCTGAAGAAGTCAGATCTGTGGAGTACCTGTCATACACTGTCCCTAACCCTGAAGAAGTCAGATCTGATGAGTACCTGTCATACACTGACACTAACCTTGAAGAAGTCAGATCTGATGAGTACCTGTCATACACTGACACTAACCCTGAAGAAGTCAGATCTGATGAGTACCTGTCATACACTGACACTAACCCTGAAGAAGTCAGATCTGATGAGTACCTGAGTACCTGTCATACACTGTCCCTAACCCTGAAGAAGTCAGATCTGATGGGTACCTGTCATACACTGTCCCTAACCCTGAAGAAGTCAGATCTGATGAGTACCTGTCATACACTGTCCCTAACCCTGAAGAAGTCAGATCTGTTGAGTACCTGTCATACACTGACGCTAACCCTGAAGAAGTCAGATCTGATGAGTACCTGTCATACACTGTCCCTAACCCTGAAGAAGTCAGATCTGATGGGTACCTGTCATACACTGACACTAACCCTGAAGAAGTCAGATCTGATGAGTACCTGTCATACACTGTCCCTAACCCTGAAGACGTCAGATCTGATGAGTACCTGTCATACACTGACACTAACCCTGAAGAAGTCAGATCTGATGAGTACCTGTCATACACTGACACTAACCCTGAAGAAGTCAGATCTGTTGAGTACCTGTCATACACTGTCCCTAACCCTGAAGAAGTCAGATCTGAAGAGTACCTATCATACACTGACACTAACCCTGAAGAAGTCAGATCTGTTGAGAACCTGTCATACACTGTCCCTAACCCTGAAGAAGTCAGATCTGTTGAGTACCTGTCATACACTGACCCTAACCCTAAAGAAGTCAGATCTGATGAGTACCTGTCATACACTGACACTAACCCTGAAGAAGTCAGATCTGTTGAGTACCTGTCATACACTGTCCCTAACCCTGAAGAACTCAGATGTGATGGGTACCTGTCATACACTGACCCTAACCCTGAAGAAGTCAGATCTGATGAGTACCTGTCATACACTGACCCTAACCCTGAAGAAGTCAGATCTGATGAGTACCTGTCATACACTGACCCTAACCCTGAAGAAGTCAGATCTGATGAGTACCTGTCATACACTGACACTAACCCTGAAGAAGTCAGATTTGATGAGTACCTGTCATACACTGTCCCTAACCCTGGATAAGTCAGATCTGTTGAGTACCTGTCATACACTGACACTAACCCTGAAGAAGTCAGATCTGTTGAGTATCTGTCATACACTGACACTAGCCCTGAAGAAGTCAGATCTGATGGGTACCTGTCATACACTGTCCCTAACCCTGAAGAAGTCAGATCTGATGAGTACCTGTCATACACTGACCCTAACCCTGAAGAAGTCAGATCTGATGAGTACCTGTCATACACTGACACTAACCCTGAAGAAGTCAGATCTGTTGAGTACCTGTCATACACTGTCCCTAACCCTGAAGAAGTCAGATCTGTGGAGTACCTGTCATACACTGACACTAACCCTGGATAAGTCAGATCTGTTGAGTACCTGTCATACACTGTCCCTAACCCTGAAGAAGTCAGATCTGATGGGTACCTGTCATACACTGTCCCTAACCCTGAAGAAGTCAGATCTGATGAGTACCTGTCATACACTGTCCCTAACCCTGAAGAAGTCAGATCTGATGGGTACCTGTCATACACTGACCCTAACCCTGAAGACGTCAGATCTGATGAGTACCTGTCATACACTGACCCTAACCCTGAAGAACTCAGATCTGATGGGGTACCTGTCATACACTGACCCTAACCCTGAAGAAGTCAGATCTGATGAGTACCTGTCATACACTGTCCCTAACCCTGAAGAAGTCAGATCTGATGAGTACCTGTCATACACTGACACTAACCCTGAAGAAGTCAGATCTGATGATCTAAGCATACCCCTTTTAAGCCACACCCATTATTCAGTACTATGTAGCCACACCCACTTTTATGCTGCTGAGCATCCTGTATATCCAGGATGTCCCTCTATCAAATCTAAGGTTTGAAGGCTCTAATAGACGTTGTGCAAGCCGCGCCTTTCCCTTGGCCAGCAGATGTCATCAATGCGGTTTAGTTGAGCAGTTTCATGTTAGGAATGTCAAGGTCCTACCTTTTCCCTGAGGTTATGTTACTCCATGTGCTGGCGTCCATCTTGGATTTCTGCTGTGCATGATGGGAATCCTTTTATGCCTTCAGGTCTCTGAGGTCCATCCCCCAGAGGGGTGTGGCTGATGACATATAAGCCTGTGGCCCGCACATGCTCTTTGCACTTGTGTCTTGTGTCTTTGTGTTGCTATTACTCTGTTCTGACTCTCGTGACTCTCCTGGATTCTGACTCGGCTTGTGACTCGACCATTCTTTGTGTTCTCCTTTGATCTGACCCTCTGTTGCTGAACCCGGCTCGTGACCTGTGATTCTCGTCTGCTGTCCTGTACTGTTTTGTCCTGTTGTTGTTGACACCGGCCTGTCTGACTACTCTTTTGTCTTTTTCCACCAGCTACACGCCATTGGCGGCGGCCATTACTGCAGCTGAGGTGTCTCGGGGGCCGCGACCTGGTTCCTGGCTGCGTCAAGTCCCTCCCCACCATCAGGGGCCCTGGTGAAGGGCAGCCTGGGACTTAGACTCCGCGCCCTGAGGGACTTCGGTCTGTGGGTGGTGGGTTGTCGTCAGCCAGTGCATTACATTGTTAGGCCTGCCTGTCCGTTCCTCAGCCCACCCTGCCCTGACATTGAAGCCATTTTGTTTTGAAGGCCGGAGGACCCGGACGCTGGAAAAGAAGAGCTTCTCAGCAGATTGGAGACGTCTTGCTTGATGGGGGGAGGGGGGCACAGAATTCCCCTACTGTCCATTTACAGATCAACCTGCCTGAGGGCTGATGTCTTCTCCTGGGATTCAGGGTCTGGCGGGCCATCTTCACGTGAGTCATGTGATTGGTCAGCTGCTGCTCTGCTGGGCTTCTGGGGTCTCCATGCTGCTAGAATGATGTGTGTAAACTAGTAGGCCGGCCCATGGTCAGAGGACAATATATCTGCTGGCTTCCCGTGTAAATGAGGACAGGGCAAGCTCCTATACTTCCTTGGCAATCATTACTGGTGCTCCTCACAGTGACCAGAGATGAAAGTACTTCCATACTCGGGATGCTCCTCACAGTGACCAGAGATGAAAGCACTTCCATACTCGGGATGCTCCTCACAGTGGCCAGAGATGAAAGCACTTCCATACTCGGGAAGCTCCTCACAGTGGCCAGAGATGAAAGCACTTTCATACTCGGGAAGCTCCTCACAGTGGCCAGAGATGAAAGCACTTCCATACTCGGGAAGCTCCTCACAGTGGCCAGAGATGAAAGCACTTCCATACTCGGGAAGCTCCTCACAGTGGCCAGAGATGAAAGTACTTCCATACTCGGGAAGCTCCTCACAGTGACCAGAGATGAAAATACTTCCATTACTCGGGATGCTCCTCCCATTGATGTATATAAAATACCAATAATGGTGCTCTAGGACCTTCTGGGGGAAGATTTATAGTGTTGGAGGAGCTCCATGCTTGGTTGGTCATTCAATGTCCGAAGGCGAAGCCAATCACATCATTGGTATAGTAGGGAGCTTGTAGAACGTGCGGCATTGTATATACCATGATGTAGGGTGTTGCAGTATATAGCATACGCTTGCTCTGTAGGGTCCATATAGAATGTTGGAGACGGAATAAACCAGTCCAGCAGAAGGGGTGAGTCAGATGTCATGTGATAAATAGCCAGCAGGCTGGAAATTCTCTTTAATACATTGTTCTAATTATCCTCCAGTCTATGACCAGCTCCATCACTCATCCTCAGCTCACTCTTTACTCCTCCTCCAATGCTATGACCATCTCTCCTCTCCACTCATCCTCCTCCAATCTATGACCATCTCTCCCTCTATTCCTCCTACCAGTCTATGACCAGCTCCATCTCAGCCTCCTCTCTACTCCTCCTCCAGTCTATGACCATCTCTCCTCTATTCCTCCTCCAGTCTATGACCATCTCTCCTCTATTTCCTCCTCCAGTCTATGACCATCTCTCCTCTCTACTCCTCCTCCAATCTATGACCATCTCTCCCTCTCTACTCCCTCCAATCTATGACCATCTCTCCTCTCTACTCCTCCTCCAGTCTATGACCATCTCTCCTCTATTCCTCCTCCAGTCTATGACCATCTCTCCTCTCTACTCCTCCTCCAGTCTATGACCATCTCTCCTCTCTACTCCTCCTCCAGTCTATGACCATCTCTCCTCTCTATTCCTCCTCCAGTCTATGACCAGCTCTCCTCTCTGCTCCTCCTCCAATCTATGACCATCTCTCCTCTATTCCTCCTCCAGTCTATGACCATCTCTCCTCTCTACTTCCTCCTCCAGTCTATGACCATCTCTCCTCTATTCCTCCTCCAGTCTAATGGCCATCTCTCCTTCCTCTGTACTGTCCTCCTCCAGTCTATGGCACCAGCTCTTCTCTCCCATTCCTCCTCCAGTCTATGACCATCTCTCCTCTCTACTCCTCCTCCAGTCTATGACCATCTCTCCTCTCTGTACTCCTCCTCCAGGTCTATGGCCAGCTCTTCTCTCCATTCCTCCTCCAGTCTATGACCATCTCTCTCCATCTCCATCTCCTCCTCCAGTCTATGACCAGCTCTTCTCTCCATTCCTCCTCCAGTCTATGACCATCTCTCCTCTATGTTCCCCTCCAGTCTATGACCATCTCTCCTCTCCATTCCTCCTCCAGTCTATGACCATCTCTCTCCTCTCTGTACCTCCTCCAGTCTATGACCATCTCTCCTCTCTGTACCTCCTCCAGTCTATGACCATCTCTCCTCTCCATTCCTCCTCCAGTCTATGACCATCTCTCCTCTCTGTACCTCTCCTCCAGTCTATGACCATTCTCTCCAGTCTATGACCACCTCTGTTCTCCTTCTGTTCCTCCTCCAGTCTATGACCATCTCTCCTCTCCATTCCTCCTCCAGTCTATGACCATCTCTCCTCTCTGTACCTCCTCCAGTCTATGACCATCTCTCCTCTCCATTCATCCTCCAGTCTATGACCATCTCTCCTCTCTGTACCTCCTCCAGTCTATGACCATCTCTCCTCTATTCCTCCTCCAGTCTATGACCATCTCTCCTCTCCATTCCTCCTCCCAGTCTATGACCATCTCTCCTCTCCATTCCTCCTACTTTTGAATGACCGTCTATGACCCGTGCTGTAGAAGTTGCGTTTCTCTGGACACGGGACGCTCCTCGCTCATTATCCGAGTCTACACACTGGAACGACCAGTAAGGTCACACAGAAAAGGCAGCAATCCCCAGGAGGGCCCATCGCCACATCTGTCATTGGGCACCAACCAGAAGGAATTCCTTCCTCTTCGCCCACACGAATGCCAATCCAGGACCAGCGGCCAATCGTTATGATCAATTTAGAGGATGAAGGTGACCAAGTCATGTCTTTCCAGCTGGTACTTCCTCTGATTTGGCAGTAATACCGCTCAATGCCAAAACCGTTCTGCCTTCCATACCTGCGATGATCGAATGTGAATGTAAATATGGTGACAGTCGGACCGCTAAAAGGTCGTTTGTGGATTGTCATCTCTGTCGTCTCTTCATTCACCACAGAAAATGGTCGTGTGAATTATCTGCTGAATGTACCACATGCATCTTGTATCATAATTCTTACAGTGGGTCTCCGCTCCTCACAACTGGCCTCCGCTCCTCACAACGGGTCTCCACTCCTCACAATGGGTCTCCGCTCCTCACAATTGGCCTCCACTCCTCACAACGGGTCTCTGCTCCGCACAACTGTCCTCCGCTCCTCACAACTGGCCTCCACTCCTCACAACGGGTCTCCGCTCCTCACAACTGGCCTCCGCTCCTCACAACTGGCCTCCGCTCCTCACAACTGGCCTCCAATCCTCACAACTGGTCTCCACTCCTCACAACGGGTCTCACCGCTCTTCTCAACAGGTCTCTGCTCCTCACAACTGGTCTTTGCTCCTCACAATGGGTCGCCGCTCCTCAAAACTAGTCACCGCTCCTTGCAACGGTCTCCACTACTCACAACTGGTCTCACGCTCCTCACAACTGTCTCCGCTCCTCACAACTGGTCTCCGCTCCTCACAAACGGGTCTCCGCTCCTCACAACGGGTCTCCGCTCCTCACAACGGGTCTCCGCTCCTCACAACGGGTCTCCGCTCCTCACAACGGGCCTTTGCTCCTGTCAATGGGCCTTTGCTCCTGTCAATGGGCCTTCGCTCCTGTCAACGGGCCTTCGCTCCTGTCAACGTTCCTTCGCTCCTCACATTGGGTCTCTGTCCTTCACAATGGGTCACTACTCCTTTGAAGAACACTAGCCCTATAAATACAGAACCAGGAACTCGGAGTTGGTTGTCATGGTGATAATGTCATAATTTTTGGAGATACCAATTCATCTCCCAGAATTCCTGTCTGTAAAATACATTTGTTCTCCTTCATTCCTGAACAATATTTCTGGAAATCCCGCTCTAAGGTTTGTTATTTGAGTGGATATGACTTCTCCTGATACATGATCCATGTTCAGGCTTGGTCTGCTCATCGACAGTCAAAGATTGGCCCCTTTATTGAGGAGGGGCCCCCGTCTGTAGGAATAAGAAGAGATTTTCTGTAATTAGATTTATACAAAGTGCAGATTTTCTGACTGAGTGGCCGGTTCACACTGCTCTCCAATGACGTGGCTCCCATACGCAGGACGATGATTGCAGTTCAGAGAGCTCCTCATTGGGGGCTTCATTGACACCCAACACTTCACAATGACTTTCCTTTCATCTAGCCAATGGCTCCATCACTAAGGAGAAAATCTTCCGTAATCTCCCAGCCGGAGAGTGATATCAGAATAGAGGAGGATAACGAGGGGATTAGGGGGGATATGGAAGGTAATGTGTGGGGTATGTCTGTGTCTTCCCAGCACCTCTCACCCTGAACTCTTCCTGGATGAGTTGTGCTGGAATCCATTAGAAAGTTATACAGACGGGAAAAAGTAAGTGCGCCCCATGAACAGGTCAACACATGAACCATCATTAGGACTTCATTCACTCCGAGCCTACAGATATACACTGTATTGCCAAAAGTATTGGGCCGCCGACCTTTCCACGCACAGGACCTTTAATGTCATTCTTTCTTAGTCCACCTAAATTTCCTTGAAGTTTCTAAACTCGGGGCCCCAATCGGGCCCCAATCCGGGATTACAAAACCCAGAGAACACGTAATACACAGCTTCATCCGCTCACAATGAACACGCCGGAGCTTCTAAAACTGCAACTCTGAGAATCTTGTGTCATCTCTATATCCATGTCCATAGTGGGGCCTAGCACTGTATATACTCTATATTGCCCAAAGCAACTCAGCCACCAAGTGGTAGGCCACGTCACATGACAGGGCGGGGTCGTGCATGCTGAAGCGCACAGTGCGCAGAAGTCGCCAACTGTCTGCAGAGTCAATAGCTAAAGACCTCCAAACTTGGTGTGGCCTTCAGATGAGCCCAACAACAGTGGGTAGAGAGCTCCATGGAATGGGTTTCCATGGCCGAGCAGCTGCATCCAAGCCTTCCATCACCAAGTGCAATGCAAAGCGTCGGATGCCGTGGTGTAAAGCATGCCGCCACTGGACTCTAGAGCGGTGGAGGTGTGTTCTCTGGAGTGACCAATCACACTTCTCTGTCTGGCAATCCGTTGGATGTGTCTGGGTTTGGCGGTGGCCAGGAGAATGGTACTTGCCTGACTGCATTGTGCCAAGTGTAAAGTTTGGTGGAGGGGGGATTATGGTGGGGGGTTGTTTTTCAGGGGTTGGGCTTGGCCCCCTAGTTCCAGTAAAGGGAACTCTTAAGGTGACATTTTGGACAATTTCATGCTCCCAACTTTGTGGGAGGAGTTTGGGGATGGCCCCTTCCTGTTCCAACATGACTGCACACCAGTGCACAAAGCAAGGTCCATAAAGACATGGAGGAGCCAGTTTGGGGTGGAGGAACTTGACTGTCCTGCACAGAGTCCTGACCTCAACCCCATAGAACACCTTTGGGATGAATCAGAGCGGAGACTGCGAGCCAGGCCTCCTCCCCCGACATCAGTGCCCCTCCCCCCCCGACATCAGTGCCTCCTCCCCCGACATCAGTGCCCCTCCCCCGACATCAGTGCCTGACCTGACAAATGTGCTTCTGGAAGAATGGTCCAACCTTCCCATAGACACCCTCCTAAACCTTGTGGACGGCCTTCCCAGAAGAGGCAAAGAGCGGGGCCAACTCAATATTGAACCCTATGGACTAAGACTGGGAGGCCACTAAAGGTCATGTGCGTGGAAAGGGCGGGGCCAACTCAATATTGAACCCTATGGACTAAGACTGGGAGGCCATTAAAGGTCATTTGTGTGGAAAGGGCGGGGCCAACTCAATATTGAACCCTACGGACTAAGACTGGGAAGCCATTAAAGGTCATGTGCGTGGAAAGGGCGGGGGGCAACTCAATATTGAACCCTATGGACTAAGACTGGGAGGCCATTAAAGGCCATGTGCGTGTAAAGGGCGGGGCCAACTCAATATTGAACCCTATGGACTAAGACTGGGAGGCCACTAAAGGTCATGTGCGTGGAAAGGGGCGGGGCCAACTCAATATTGAACCCTATGGACTAAGACTGGGAGGCCATTAAAGGTCATTTGTGTGGAAAGGCGGGGGGCCAACTCAATATTGAACCCTACGGACTAAGACTGGGAAGCCATTAAAGGTCATGTGCGTGGAAAGGGCGGGGCCAACTCAATATTGAACCCTATGGACTAAGACTGGGAGGCCATTAAAGGCCATGTGCGTGTAAAGGGCGGGGCCAACTCAATACTGAACCCTACGGACTAAGACTGGGAGGCCATTACAGGTCATGTGTGTGGAAAGTGCGAGGCCAACTCAATATTGAACCCTACAGACTAAGACTGGGGGCTTATTAAAGGACATGTGCGTGGGAAGGGCGAGGCCAACTCAATATTGAACCCTACAGACTAAGACTGGGAGGCCATTAAAGGTCATGTGTGTGGAAAGGGCGGGGCCAACTCAATATTGAACCCTACAGACTAAGACTGGGGGAGCCATTAAAGATCATCTGCGTGGGAAGGGCGGGGCCAACTCAATATTGAACCCTACGGACTAAGACTGGGGGGCCATTAAAGGCCATGTGCGTGGAAAGGGCGGGGCCAACTCAATATTGAACCCTACGGACTAAGACTGGGGGGGCCATTAAAGGTCATGTGCGTGGAAAGGGCGGGGCCAACTCAATACTGAACCCTACGGACTAAGACTGGGAGGCCATTAAAGGTCATGTGTGTGGAAAGGGCGGGACCAACTCAATATTGAACCCTACAGACTAAGACTGGGGGCTTATTAAAGGACATGTGCGTGGGAAGGGTGGGGGCACAACTCAATATTGAACCCTACGGACTAAGACTTGGAGGCCATTAAAGGTCATCTGCGTGGGAAGGGCGGGGCCAACTCAATACTGAACCCTACGGACTAAGACTGGGAGGCCATTAAAGGTCATGTGTGTGGAAAGGGCGGGGCCAACTCAATATTGAACCCTACGGACTAAGACTGGGGGAGCCATTAAAGGTCATCTGCGTGGGAAGGGCGGGGCCAACTCAATATTGAACCCTACGGACTAAGACTGGGGGGCCATTAAAGGTCATGTGCGTGGAAAGGGCGGGGCCAACTCAATACTGAACCCTACGGACTAAGACTGGGAGGCCATTAAATGTCATGTGCGTGGAAAGGGCGGGGCCAACTCAATATTGAACCCTACGGACTAAGACTGGGAGGCCATTAAAGGACATGTGCGTGTAAAGGGTGGGGCCAACTCAATACTGAACCCTACGGACTAAGACTGGGAGGCCATTAAAGGTCATGTGTGTGTGGAAAGGCGGGGCCAACTCAATATGAACCCTACAGACTAAGACTGGGGGCTTATTAAAGGACATGTGCGTGGGAAGGGCGGGGCCAACTCAATATTGAACCCTATGGACCAAGACTGGGAGGCCATTAAAGGTCATGTGTGTGGGAAAGGGCGGGTGCCAACTCAATATTGAACCCTACGGACTAAGACTGGGGGAGCCATTAAAGGTCATCTGCGTGGAAGGGCGGGGCCAACTCAATATTGAACCCTACGGACTAAGACTGGGGGGCCATTAAAGGCCATGTGCGTGGAAAGGGCGGGGCCAACTCAATATTGAACCCTACGGACTAAGACTGGGGGGCCATTAAAGGTCATATGCGTGGGAAGGGTGGGGCCAACTCAATATTGAACCCTACGGACTAAGACTGGGGGGCCATTAAAGGTCATATGCGTGGGAAGGCAGGGTGGCCAATACCTGGGGCAATGTAGTATAGATCACTGATATCTCATGTGTGTATAGATCACTAAGGCCACATGTGCACACGGATGTGGGATCTTCATGCGTGTCTTTTGCATGGAATGTGAAGGCTGAGATATGTGAAAATTCATGAAATAATCAGAATACAGAGATCCCCGGACCGGCGTGTATATACTGGATATATATATAGTGGGTGCAGCTGCTGGTGATGTGGGCGGTACACTATGAGCGCGCCCTGTGCACGCCTGCGTCATGTCATGGCTGAGCGCCCGCTCCGACAGATGCAGTAACTGATACTCCTAATTGTGGTCACCGAATAGTCGACAAGAACAGAGAGATGAGGATTGAGCCCCCGGACTCTCACATTAACCCTTTGCGTGCCGCTTTGTTCTGAGCATTCCCTGTAGGGGGGGGATCACCCCGTGTACGGAGAGCCCCCCACCCCCCATACATGATTATAGTGGACCCTCCGGTGGCCCACCTCTCTCCCGTACCATTAGTTAAGGTGAACAAGGTAGTCTGGACTGAACGGCTTCTGGGCCTCAGAAAGGCTCCTAACTGTCCAGCATGTGCTACCATCCAATCAGATGATCTCGCCACGTACGGGTTGGGTGAAGTGCGCCGTCACACTTTCAGGTGATACCGCTAAAAAATTCCATCAATAAATGTGCGATGGAAGCAGACCATGCGGGGTGGGGGAAGGGAGGGGAGTAATGGGGGGGACACGTATGTTGTATGGAAGATCTGCTGGTCATCGGTCTGGGTGGCAGTTTGAGTCTCTCGGTATTCCATCCACCCAGCTGTGTACAACCCCCGGGGGCCAGATAACGGCAACAGTACATTCCAGATATGGCAACTATAGACTAAATGTATCACCGGGGAGATACCGGGACCCCTACTGTCTCCCCTCTGGGGCCCCCAGAGGAACGAACATTCACTATATATCCACAAAGTCTTACTTCCCCTGAGAAAGTTGAAGGCAAAACGCGTCAGAGCAACCCACACCGTGTTCATTGGAGAAGATCTGTGAGGAGTTATGTAGGAGGACGATATGTCCGGCGCCATTTAATACATATGACATGAGGCATCATCATATAATATGGGAGCGGAGTCCGTCATGTCACATGGTGTCACATGGTGTCATTCCAATACGTAAACTTTGATTTTATTTAGTGAATACAAAGAAGGATTTCCATGTGATTGATGCCCATTATGACACCTGCAAAGTCCCATATACACAATGATCTCTGATCTACCCAACAAGACGATGAGAGTGGATTTCTTGTGCAACTTCTAGTCTCCAGTGACACCAACATTGAACAGATGTCTAATAATGGTAAATCCAACTGGTTTCTGGGTCCTTCACCAAAATCCCACCCAGAAGTTTCCGTGACATGTCTACAGGAGGTGGGAGTTCATGGAAGGTGGAAAGGGTTGGAGCTTCATGGAAGGTGAGAAGGGGTGGAGCTTCATGGAAGGTGGAAAGGGTTGGAGCTTCATGGAAGGTGAGAAGGTGTGGAGCTTCATGGAAGGTGGAAAGGTTGGAGCTTCATGGAAGGTGAGAAGGTGTGAAGCTTCATGGAAGGTGGAAAGGGTTGGAGCTTCATGGAAGGTGAGAAGGGGTGGAGCTTCATGAAAGGGTCAAAGGGGGTTGAGCTTCGTGGAAGATGGAAAGGAGTGGA
Organism: Staurois parvus; assembly: GCA_951230385.1. Taxonomy (NCBI): domain Eukaryota; kingdom Metazoa; phylum Chordata; class Amphibia; order Anura; family Ranidae; genus Staurois; species Staurois parvus. The sequence goes on along the minus strand of CATNWA010000564.1, from coordinate 28,247 downwards.
GCTTCATGGAAGATGGAAAGGAGTGGAACTTCATGGAAGGTGAGAAGGTGTGAAGCTTCATGGAAGGTGGGAAGGGAGTGGAGCTTCATGGACTGGACATGTGAGATGATGTAGTGAGGTCTTTTTGAGATCTGACCTTGCATCCTCCCCCATCATGCTGGAATCATAGATCTGACTGATGGACAGTCCTCCAATCAGGAGAGAGGAAGCCTGTTGAAGACGAATGAAGTTCTTTCTGCAGTGGAAGAAGCCATATCATGTTTTGGAGGGTAGGAGAAAAGGGGGCATGTGCTTTTTTCATCCTAATGGTCCCCCAGGAACTTCCAGAGACCCCAAGAATCTCCCATAGAGATGGAACAGATCTACCATTGACGGTAACTTCATTGTCCTTGCTATGCTATGGGAAAGCCCAGAACTGCCCAGACCCGGGGTAGTTTCCTTGCTGTAACAGCGTACCATGGGCACACAGACCCCTGGGGACCTTTCCTACTCAGCCTTGTGTGTGGGGATGTCTGTGGGGTGACCTGTCCTGGCATAACCGGTACCTGTAGACAGGCCTCTGTACAACTCCTTCAGGTAATACACCAGTGGACCCCACTCTGCCCCATGGGCACAAGTTTCATTTCCAGGATATGCCCCCATATGGAGGTGAGGAGAAGGAGTCCACACCAGGAATGTCTTCACTTAATCATTACAAGAGATTTCCACACTTCCATCCTTGGAGTTACAGACAGTCCAGCCTGATTCAGGTTCTGGCATGAGAGGAGAGACCGGAGATCCATTACTCACAGAAGGGGTGTCCCGAAGCCTGGCATCCTATAGCAGGGGGTGGGAGTAGTCCCAAAAATGTACTCAGTCCTTCCAAAGCTCCAGCCTTCCTAAAGGGAACTGAATAAGTCCCAGCTGCTTACATGACGATCTGGTCCAGTCCACCCACAGAGACCACCAATGATCACTCTCCTTGGAGCACCCAATGGAAGGGGTCTCTGCCTTCCTAATATACCCTTACCCAGGGCATTCCTCTCCTAGCAGGAGCAACCCCAGTCCTGGGCATGGGGACATCTACTGGACAAAAGGAACTACAATTGTGTGTACCTACCTGATCTGCTGATCAAGCTGCAATGTTCTGCACAGAAGTCTTCCACAAAGTTCCTGAACATTTCAATGAAACTGGAGCTCTCAGAAGCTGATTGGCTCCCATGCAGAGCTGCACCAGATTCTAACTTCACCTTGTTCAGTGAAGCTTTGGCAATAAAACCTGGAAGCTGATTGGTCGCTATGGAGATCTGCACCAGATTCTGTCTGCATCGGTTGTAGTGAATTAACCCATAAAGGTTCTCTACCTCAATGTATTCCCATCCACTGCCTGCTTCCCCATCCCCCTCCATAAACACTTACCTGACTCCTCTATTGATGCTGTGCTTTCCCCTCTCACAGGCTACACTGAGAGCAGTGGGAGTCATAGGCTCCTGCTAATGTCAATCAAATCCTAGGAGGAGGGACTGGGGGGCAGGGCCAAGCTGCACTGTGTGTGTCTATGGATGTACACAGCCCAGCCTGGGTGTGAGCCTGCAGGTGTGCCACCATAGTACTCAGCTTGAGGAGCAATCTGTTCTGGGGGGACCCAGAAGTGGAGGATTGGGGGACCAAGAAGTGGAGAATCAGGGGGAACCTAGAAGTAAAGGATCAGGGGGGACCCAGAAGGGGGGATCAGGGGGACCCAGAAGTGGAGGTTCAGGAGGGACCCAAAAGTGAAGGATCGGGGGGGGAACCAAAAGTGGAAGTTCAGGGGGGACCCAGAAGTGGAGGATCAGGGTGGACCCAGAAGTGGAGGTTCAGGGGGGACCTAGAAGTGGAGGTTCAGGGGGGACCCAGAAGTGGAGGATCAGGGAGGACCTAGAAGTGGAGGTTCAGGGGAGACCCAGAAGTGGAGGATTGGGGGGACCCAGAAGTGGAGTATCAGGGGGCGCTCTGTGCAGTACCGTCACACAGAGCAGGTAACATGTTATTATAGGGGGAAGGAAGACAGAGCGCTGTATAGGTACCCCAGAGACGGGAAAGGTTCCTCCCAGGTTCTAGGTACTGGGAAGGAGTCAGATGATTGGACCTCTCTAGGGTGAAGGCCGGCCCATGCCCCATACTAGCCGCTGATCACACAGCACTCCTGGCCAATGAGTGTGAACGGTCCGTGTGCTGTAACCCATGGCTACCAGTCATTAGAGTCAGACCAGTGAAGAGCCTCCTGGAGGCCATTTGGTGTCTCATGCAGCCATGAGTGGAGCTGCCCGGGGTTTGGATGTTGGGTGTTTGTGATCCGGGGGGGTCCCCAGCAATAAGGTGGGGATGTGGGAAGTGCCTTCATAGTGAATCCAGGACCGCAGCAGATCTTTGCTGAGCCCTCCTTTAGCTTTGTGGTTGTCTGTCCCGGCCAACAATGGAATGTTCATCCCATGAAGCCAGCACACGTCTGTCATTCCTGCGTGACCGCTGACGTGTTGTCCCCACTTGGCTATAATCTGCACATCAGCCCCCCTTTACCGACCCGTGCCACATGAACAATGAGGCAGCTCATATCTCGTGCCTCCAGGAGCCCCAAATCCCACATCTTGGATTTTCATTTGTAAAACACATTTGTTCTGGCAGCTGAGCTGAGCCAGGAGCTGAACAGCTGCAAAACAAATTACCGACTCCCCCCTCCTCCAGTCCCATGGGACTAGCTGGGTGCAATGAACTCTGAATGTCACAGACAAGTGTCTGCCCTGAGCTGGAGGCCAAGTATCCTTGTTATCTGCCCCAGCCCAAGGCCTTGTGTCTCCATTACCTGCTCCGGCTGGAGGCCTAGTGTCCGTCATCTGCCCCAGGTGAAGGCCTTGTGTCTCCATTACCTGCTCCGGCTGGAGGCCTAGTGTCTGTCATCTGCCCCAGGTGAAGGCCTTGTGTCTCCATTACCTGCTCCGGCTGGAGGCCTAGTGTCCGTCATCTGCCCCAGCCAAGGCCTTGTGTCTCCATTACCTGCTCCGGCTGGAGGCCTAGTGTCCATCATCTGCCCCAGCCCAAGGCCTTGTGTCTCCATTACCTGCTCCGGCTGGAGGCCAAGTATCCTTGTTATCTGCCCCAGCCAAGGCCTTGTGTCTCCATTACCTGCTCCGGCTGGAGGCCAAGTATCCTTGTTATCTGCCCCAGCCCAAGGCCTTGTGTCTCCATTACCTGCTCCGGCTGGAGGCCTAGTGTCCGTCATCTGCCCCAGCCGAAGGCCTTGTGTCTCCATTACCTGCTCCGGCTGGAGGCCTAGTGTCCCGTCATCTGCCCCAGGTGAAGGCCTTGTGTCTCCATTACCTGCTCCGGCTGGAGGCCTAGTGTCCGTCATCTGCCCCAGGTGAAGGCCTTGTGTCTCCATTACCTGCTCCGGCTGGAGGCCTAGTGTCTGTCATCTGCCCCAGCCCAAGGCCTTGTGTCTCCATTACCTGCTCCGGCTGGAGGCCTAGTGTCCGTCATCTGCCCCAGCCCAAGGCCTTGTGTCTCCATTACCTGCTCCGGCTGGAGGCCAAGTGTCCTTGTCATCTGCCCCAGCCCAAGGCCTTGTGTCTCCATTACCTGCTCCGGCTGGAGGCCTAGTGTCCGTCATCTGCCCAGCCGAAGGCCTTGTGTCTCCATTACCTGCTCCGGCTGGAGGCCTAGTGTCCGTCATCTGCCCCAGGTGAAGCCTTGTGTCTCCATTACCTGCTCCGGCTGGAGGCCTAGTGTCCATCCATCTGCCCCAGGTGAAGGCCTTGTGTCTCCATTACCTGCTCCGGCTGGAGGCCTAGTGTCCGTCATCTGCCCCAGCCCAAGGCCTTGTGTCTCCATTACCTGCTCCGGCTGGAGGCCAAGTATCCTTGTTATCTGCCCCAGGTGAAGGCCTTGTGTCTCCATTACCTGCTCTGGCTGGAGGCCTAGTGTCCGTCATCTGCCCCAGGTGGCCTTGTGTCCACCGTCATCTGCCCCAGGTGGAGGCCTAGAGTCATTGTCATCTGCCCCAGGTGGGTGGGGGGGGAGCGGCCTTGTGCTCAAACCTGATCAGGCTGGATTAGGTATATCCCAGCTCTGCAATCCCCAAGAAGGCGAGAAGCAGCCCCAATAAGCTTCATCCTGCGGGAGGAACAATGGAAATCGAACAGATTCCTGCCCCACCCATATACAACCCCCCATATACACCCCCCCCGTGTACACCCCCCCGTGTACAACCCCCCATATACACCCCCCCCAAGGCCTTATACACCACCCCGTGCTACACCCACCCATATACACCCCCCCCCCGTGTACCCAACCCCCCATATACACCCCCCCATATACACCCCCCCGTGTACACCCACCCATATACACCCCCCTGTGTAGACCCCCCCCATATACACCCCTCCGTGTACACCCCCCCGTGACACCCCCCCGTGTCTCACCCACCATGGATTACACACCCCCCCCGTGTAGACCCCCCCCATAGCCACCCCCCCGTGTACACCCCCCCGTGTACACCCCCCATATACACCCCCCCATATACACCCACCCATATACACCCCCCCCCATGTACACCCCCCCCGTGTAGACCCCCCCCCATATACACCCCCCCGTGTACACCCACCAACATACACACACACACACCCATATACACCCCCCCCGTATACACCCACCCGTGTACACCCCCCATATACACACCCCCCCCCCCCGTGTCCACTCAGTGTCCTCCACCAATCCCTCCACTGGCCTCCACTCAGTGTCCTCCATTCCCCTCTGCCAATCCCTCCATTGGCCTCCACCCCCCTCTGCCAATCCCTCCACTGGCCTCCACCTCCCTCTGTCATCATCCCCTCCACTGGCCTCCACTCAGTGTCCTCCACCCCTCTCTGCCAATCCCTCCACTGGCCTCCATTCAGTGTCCTCCCACCCCCTCCTGCCAATCCCTCCACTGGCCTCCACTCAGTGTCCTCCACCCCCCTCTGCCAATCCTTCCACTGGCCTCCATTCAGTGTCCTCCACCCCCCCTCTGCCAATCCCTCCACTGGCCTCCACTCAGTGTCCTCCACCCCCCCCTGCCAATCCTTCCACTGGCCTCCACCCCCCTCTGCCAATCCCTCCACTGGCCTCCACTCAGTGTCCTCCACCCCCCTCTGCCAATCCTTCCACTGGCCTCCACCCCCCTCTGCCAATCCCTCCACTGGCCTCCACCCCCCTCTGCCAATCCCTCCCACTGGCCCCACTCAGTGTCCTCCACCCCTCTCTGTAATTCCCTCCACCCCCCTCTGTCATTCCCTCCACTGGCCTCCACCCCCCTCTGTCATTCCTCCACTGGCCTCCACCCCCCTCTGTCATACCCTCCACTGGCCTCCACCCCCCTCTGTCATTCCCTCCACTGGCCTCCACCCCCCTCTGTCATTCCCTCCACTGGCCTCCATTCAGTGTCCTCCACCCCCCTGTGCCAATCCCTCCACTGGCCTCCACTCAGTGTCCTCCACCCCCCTCTGCCAATCCTTCCACTGACCTACATTCAGTGTCCTCCACCCCCCTCTGCCAATCCCTCCACTGGCCTCCACTCAGTGTCCTCCACCCCCCTCTGCCAATCCTTCCACTGGCCTCCACCCCCCTCTGCCAATCCCTCCACTGGCCTCCACTCAGTGTCCTCCCACCCCCCGTCTGCCAATCCTTCCACTGGCCTCCACCCCCCCCCCTGCCAATCCCTCCACTGGCCTCCACTCAGTGTCCTCCACCCCTCTCTGTAATTCCCTCCACCCCCCTCTGTCATTCCCTCCACTGGCCTCCACCCCCCCTCTGTCATACCCTCCCACTGGCCTCCACCCCCCTCTGTCATTCCCCCCACTGGCCTCCACCCCCCTCTGTCATTCCCTCCACTGGCCTCCATTCAGTGTCCTCCACCCCCCTCTGCCAATCCCTCCACTGGCCTCCATTCAGTGTCCTCCACCCCCCTCTGTCATTCCCTCCACTGGCCTCCATTCAGTGTCCTCCACCCCCCCTCTGTCATTCCCCCTCCACTGGCCTCCATTCAGTGTCCTCCACCCCCCTCTGCCAATCACTCCACTGGCCTCCATCAGTGTCCTCCACCCCCCTCTGCCAATCCCTCCACTGGCCTCCATTCAGTGTCCTCCACCCCCTCTCTGTCATTCCCTCCACTGGCCTCCATTCAGTGTCCTCCACCCCCCTCTGCCAATCCCCTCCACTGGCCTCCATTCAGTGTCCTCCACCCCCCTCTGTCATTCCCTCCACTGGCCTCCATTCAGTGTCCTCCCCCCTCTGTCATTCCCTCCACTGGCTCCCGATTGCCCAACATATTAAATTCAAACTACTAACACTGACATACAAAGCCATTCATAACTCCGCCCCAAACTACCTCACCGACCTGATACCCAAATACCACCCAACCCGTAATCTTCGCTCCTCACAGGACCTCCTACTTTCCAGTTTCCTGGTCTCCTCCTCCCACGCCCGACTGCAGGACTTCTCCAGGCCTTCCCCCAACCTCTGGAACTCCCTACCCCAATCCATCAGACTGTCACCTACTCTACTCACCTTCCGGGTGCACCCTGAAAACCCATCTCTTCAGGGAAGCCTACCCCACCCTCACCCTAACAGCCGATCTCCTCCACTCCTCCTACCACTCCATCCCCCACAGCCACTTCCTCCTGTACCTCTACCCCCTCCCTCCCTAGATTGTAAGCTCCCAGGATCAGGGCCCCTCCCTCTTAGATTGTAAGCTCCCAGGATCAGGGCCCCTCCCTCTTAGATTGTAAGCTCCCGGGATCAGGGCCCCTCCCTCTTAGATTGTAAACTCCCGGGATCAGGGCCCCTCCCTCTTAGATTGTAAGCTCCCAGGATCAGGGCCCTCCCCCCCTCGTGTATTGTATTGTTACTGTATTGTCTCATGTTCTGTCCCCCTATAATGTACAGCTGAGCGAACCTTCTGCCGCCATATAAATCCTCTATAATAATAATAATAATATATGAGCAGATTTAGTGGTCGCAGAGGTTTGGAGAATGTTCCTGCAGTTCCATCGGCGTCCAGCAGGGGTCAGACTCGCCCATTCTGCAGTCTTGATCATTGGAGTGTCAGCTCTGCGGTTCTTCTTCTACAAACCCCTCCTCATCTATAATACACGTGTACAGACCTGCAATAAGAACTGTCTGTGTCCCTTTTTCATTCCTCACCAATAGGCACATGGAGCCGACAGACTGACTGGTATCCCTGGGTGTCACAGACAGTACATATTGCAGACAGATGTCATGAAGGTGCTGTGTGGAGATTTGGGCCAGTGATGCCCAGATTACGGCCGCGCAGTGCTACACCTGTATATAAACCCGCATGCTGGAAAGTGGATGACGGGTTATGTGTGCGGATGGCTAGATAGAGCGCAGGGCAGACTGACAACTCATGGGGCCCCCTACTGACTCCGGGCCCTCGGGCAGTGCCGAGTGCCTAAATGGTCAGTCCACCCCGATGGAGTGTCAATGAAATTCGATGTGTTCGGTGTTTGAATGATCTCCTCAGACATATGGATCGTTTGTTTTCAATCGGCCCCAATCCTCCGAGAACATTGATTTTACACAACTCTATATATTCACATTTCTGTACATCGAAGGAAAGCGCTCCAAAATAAATATTTAGTGGTGGGACGGGATGGTCCTCGTGGACTATAGGGTGAGAGATCTCTGTTGGGGTGTTGAGGGGTGGGACGGGATGGTCCTCGTGGACTATAGGGTGATAGATCTCTATTGAGGTGTTGAGGGGTGGGATGGCATGGTCCTCGTGGACTATCAGGTGAGAGATCTCTCCGATGGGGTGTTGAGTGGTGGGACGGGATGGTCCTCGTGGACTATAGGGTGAGAGATCTCTGTTGGGGTGTTGAGGGGTGGGACGGGATGGTCCTTCGGACTATAGGGTGAGAGATCTTTGTTGGAGTGTTGAGGGGTGGGGCGGGATGGTCCTTCGGACTGTAGGGTGATAGATCTTTGTTGGGGTGTTGAGGGGTGGGACGGGATGGTCCTTCGGGACTATAGGGTGAGAGATCTCTGTTGGGGTGTTGAGGGGTGGGATGGTCCTCGTGGACTGTAGGGTGAGAGATCTCTGTTGGGGTGTTGAGGGGTGGGATGGTCCTCGTGGACTGTAGGGTGAGAGATCTCTGTTGGGGTGTTGAGGGGTGGGATGGTCCTCGTGGACTGTAGGGTGATAGATCTCTGTTGGGGTGTTGAGGGGTGGGATGGTCTCGTGGACTGTAGGGTGATAGATCTCTGTTGGGGTGTTGAGGGGTGGGATGGTCCTCGTGGACTGTAGGGTGATAGATCTCTGTTGGGGTGTTGAGTGGTGGGACGGGATGGTCCTCGTGGACTATAGGGTGAGAGATCTCTGTTGGGGTGTTGAGGGGTGGGACGGGATGGTCCTTCGGACTATAGGGTGAGAGATCTTTGTTGGAGTGTTGAGGGGTGGGGCGGGATGGTCCTTCGGACTGTAGGGTGATAGATCTTGTTGGGGTGTTTGAGGGGTGGGATGGGATGGTCCTTGTGGACTATAGGGTGAGAGATCTCTGTTGGGGTGTTGAGGGGTGGGACGGGATGGTCCTTCGGACTATAGGGTGAGAGATCTCTGTTGGAGTGTTGAGGGTGTGGACGGGATGGTCCTTCGGACTATAGGGTGAGAGATCTTTGCTGGAGTGTTGAGAGGTGCGATGGGATGGTCCTTCGGACTGTAGGGTGATATAGATCTCTGTTGGGGTGTTGAGGGGTGGGATGGGATGGTCCTTGTGGACTATAGGGTGATACATCTCTGTTGGGGTGTTGAGTGGTGGGATGGGATGGTCCTCGTGGACTGTAGGGTGATAGATCTCTGTTGGGGTGTTGAGTAGTGGGATGGGATGGTTCTTGTGGACTGTAGGGTGATAGATCTCTGTTGGGGGTGTTGAGGGGTGGGACGGGATGGTCCTTCGGACTATAGGGTGAGAGATCTCTGTTGGGGTGTTGAGGGGTGGGATGGTCCTCGTGGACTGTAGGGTGAGAGATCTCTGTTGGGGGTGTTGAGGGGTGGGATGGTCCTCGTGGACTGTAGGGTGAGAGATCTCTGTTGGGGTGTTGAGGGGTGGGATGGTCCTCGTGGACTGTAGGGTGATAGATCTCTGTTGGGGTGTTGAGGGGTGGGATGGTCCTCGTGGACTGTAGGGTGATAGATCTCTGTTGGGGTGTTGAGGGGTGGGATGGTCCTCGTGGACTGTAGGGTGAGAGATCTCTGTTGGGGTGTTGAGGGGTGGGATGGTCCTCGTGGACTGTAGGGTGATAGATCTCTTTGTTGGGGTGTTGAGGGGTGGGATGGTCCTCGTGGACTGTAGGGTGATAGATCTCTGTTGGGGTGTTGAGGGGTGGGATGGTCCTCGTGGACTGTAGGGTGATAGATCTCTGTTGGGGTGTTGAGGGGTGGTCCTCGTGGACTATGGGAGACATTGCAGCCTCCCCTACACTCTTTATTCTCCATTTCAGATCTCGTCTTTCCACAAGCGCCATAAAATTGGGACTTCTCGGGAATTCTCCGCAGTTCATCCTGGAGGACAAAGTGCTCATTGATTCCAGCAGGAAGTGGAGGATTCGGGGCAGAAAATTGGATTGTGTGTGTCCTGGGCGCAGAGAAGAGGACATTACAGAGCCAAGGACAACGTACACATCCAGCTGGGGGAGGAAGCCGAGGGGCCCATGACCACCAGGAGGGGTTGAAGACAGGTCCACTTTGATGCACAGAGCTCAACCATGACCTGGGATTGGGCAGGATCCTTCAGGGTCTCGAAATGCAGAGAGGAGCAAAGGTGAGATACAGAGCTCCACCCCCACTGCTGCCCCAGCCAATCAGAAGCCAATCCTTCTCTTCAAAAATGGATGCCTGTTCTTCATCCAGATACCTTAATAGATATGGTGATGAGGTCCACCAGCTGGCTTTCCCTTCCCCCCCCCCATGTGTGGTTGGTCTCCAGTACCGTCCCAGTCTCTCCCCTCACTCCTGTGCGTAGTCTCCAGCACCGTCCCAGTCTCTCCCCTCACCCCTGCGGTGCGTAGTCTCTCCCCTCCCCCTGCGGTCTCAAGCACCGTCCCAGTCTCTCCCCTCGCTCCTGTGCGTGGTCTCCAGCACCGTCCCAGTCTCTCCCCTCCCCCTGCGGTCTCCAGCACCGTCCCAGTCTCTCCCCTCGCTCCTGTGCGTGGTCTCCAGCACCGTCCCAGTCTTTCCCCTCGCTTCTGTGCGTGGTCTCCAGCACCGTCCCAGTCTCTCCCCTGGCTCCTGTGCGTGGTCTCCAGCACCGTCCCAGTCTCTCCCCTGGCTCCTGTGCGTGGTCTCCAGCACCGTCCCAGTCTCTCCCCTCACTCCTGTGCGTGGTCTCCAGCACCGTCCCAGTCTCTCCCCTCCCCTGTGCGGGTCTCCAGCACCGTCCCAGTCTCTCCCCTCCCCCTGTGGTCTCCAGCACCGTCCAGCACTCCTGGGCGTCCCAGTCCCAGTCTCTCCCCTCGCTCCTGTGCGTGGTCTCCAGCACTGTCCCAGTCTCTCCCCTCCCCCTGTGGTCTCCAGTACTGTCCCAGTCTCTCCCCTCGCTCCTGTGCGTGGTCTCCAGTACTGTCCCAGTCTCTCCCCTCGCTCCTGTGCGTGGTCTCCAGCACCGTCCCAGTCTCTCCCCTCCCCGTCTCCAGCACCATCCCAGTCTCTCCCCCTCTGTGGTCTCCAGCACCGTCCCCTCTCCCCTCCCCCTGTGGTCTCCAGCACCGTCCCCAGTCTCTCCCCTCCCCCTGTGGTCTCCAGCACCGTCCCAGTCTCTCCCCCTCGCTCCTGTGCGTGGTCTCCAGCACTGTCCCAGTCTCCCAGTCTCCCCCTCCCCCTGTGGTCTCCAGTACTGTCCCAGTCTCTCCCCTCCCCCTGCTCCTGTGCGTGGTCTCCAGCACTGTCCCAGTCCTCAGTCTCTCCCCTCCCCCCCCTGTGGTCTCCAGCACCGTCCCAGTCCCAGTCTCTCCCCTCCCCCTGTGGTCTCCAGCACCGTCCCAGTCTCTCCCCTCGCTCCTGTGCGCGGTCTCCAGCACTGTCCCAGTCTCTCCCCTCCCCCTGTGGTCTCCAGCTCTGTCTCCAGTCTGTCCCAGTCTCTCCCCTCCCCCTGTGGTCTCCAGTAGTGTCCCAGTCTCTCCCCTCCCCCTGTGGTCTCCAGTAGTGTCCCAGTCCCCCCCCCGTGTGCGGTCTCCAGCACTGTCCATTCCCCCCCCCCCCCCCCCCCCCCCCCCCCCCCCCCCAGTGTACGGTCTCCAGTACATTGCCTCACTCTCCTCCCCTCCCCCCCATGTGTGGTCTTCAGGTCCTCCCTGTCCTGCCATGGTGTGAAGTTCAGTTATGGGTGGAGGTGGAGATCTTTGGACCAATCATCTCATTTGACATCAATCATACAATTTACTTCCAACCAAATGTGCATTGCGATGGCAGACTACAGAAAATAAGTTAAAGGCCACATGTCGGTCCCCACAGAACGTGGGAGAGTCCATTGTGGGCTGTTAGAGTGTAAGCTCTGTGGGTCACATTATATAGCAAACCTGCAGGATGGGGTAACGAGTGACAGCACCACCCAATGGTGAAATGGGTCATTACAGAGGAGAGGGGCCAGTGAGGTTCCGTATGATGGGGGTGGGGGGGGGGGTCAGGAGTATGGGGGGGTCACTGGCCACCTTGGCATTATGAGCCGTGTGCTTCGTGTTCAGCCGTGGCTCGGACTGATGATGTCACTATTAGCAGAGAGCGGATGGAGAACATGGAAGCCATTGACTCTGCAGCGGTCCTCCATGGCTTACCATTGGCTGCATTGAGGGGTACAGGTCAGTGTACCCCGGCGGTGGCTTCCAGTGGAGGGTCCTTGGCACAGAGGTCACTATTAGCACGCATGGCGAGCGGGTGACACACACACAGGGCATGCCGCGGAGTGAGGACGAGCAATTTCCAGTTGTAGGTGGAGGCGATGCTGGGAGAACATGCACAATCTAGGGGGTGCAAGAGAAGCGTGAGGACGTCTGCCTGGCTGAAGAAGTTCTTGTGATAAATAGTCTGGTGGAAGATTGGCACTTTTCCTGGGAATCGCACATGGAAACCGTCCTGACTAGGTGGACCAGAACACAAGCCCACCACCATCCACCTGGACGCCGGTTCTCCTGCCTTGCTCGGAGTCCATTGGATTCAGGACCACTGGCAGGACAGTCTGTCGGTTCTTGGATAGAATAATTGACCCAAGTGGAGTTTCCGGTGCAATATAACTGGACAACCCGCCGCTGGAGGCCCAGCTCCCGGCAGCACTTGCAGAAGCGGGCGTAGGTGTTGATGTTGTAGTTGTAGATACTGGCGGAGGGGCACTTCCCATCACAGGACACGATGTTCACCTGCGGAGGAGAGCAGAGCCTGAAAGGGACAGCAAGGTCCAAATCTGAAGAACAAGGCTATTCACTACGACTGGGAGTTGTACGATGAGCCTGCACCCTGAATCATCACCGAGCCCTGAATCATCACCGAGCCCTGGAACCATGACCATGCCCTGGAACCAGCACCGAGCCTTGGAACCATGACCATGCCCTGGAACCAGCACCGAGCCTTGGAACCATGACCATGCCCTGGAACCAGCACCGAGCCTTGGAACCATGACCATGCCCTGGAACCAGCACCGAGCCTTGGAACCATGACCATGCCCTGAATCCTCACCGAGCCCTGGAACCAGCACCGAGGAACCCTGGAACCAGCACCGAGCCCTGGAAACCAGCACCGAGCCCTGGAACCAGCACCACGCCCTGGAACCATCACCGAGCCTTTGGAACCATCACCGAGCCCTGGAACCATCACCGAGCCCAGGACCCAGCACCGAGCCCAGGACCCAGCCCCGAGCCCAGGACCCAGCCCCGAGCCCTGGAACCAGCCCCGAGCCCTGGAACCAGCCCCATGCCCTGGAACCAGCCCCGAGCCCTGGAACCAGCCCCGAGCCCTGGAACCAGCCCCAGCCCTGGAACCAGCCCCGAGCCCTGGAACCAGCCCCGAGCCCTGGAACCAGCCCCGAGCCCTGGAACCAGCCCCGAGCCCTGGAACCAGCCCCGAGCCCTGGAACCAGCCCCGAGCCCTGGAACCCCGAGCCCCAGCCCCGAGCCATGGAACCAGCCCCGAGCCATGGAACCAGCCCCGAGCCATGGAACCAGCCCCGAGCCATGGAACCAGCCCCGAGCCATGGAACCAGCCCCGAGCCATGGAACCAGCCCCGAGCCATGGAACCAGCCCCGAGCCATGGAACCAGCCCCGAGCCATGGAACCAGCCCCCGAGCCATGGAACCAGCCCCGAGCCATGGAACCATCACCGTGCCTTGGAACCATCACCGTGCCCTGGAACCATCCCCGACCCGAGCCCTGGAACCATCACCGAGCCCTGGAACCACCATCCACCGAGCCCTGGAACCATCACCGTGCCTTGAAACCATCACCGAGCCCTGTAACCATCACCGTGCCCTGGAACCATCACGCGAGCCCTGGAACCATCACCGAGCCCTGGAACCATCACCGAGCCCTGGAACCATCACCGAGCCCTGGAACCATCACCGTGCCCTGGAACCATCACCGAGCCCTGGAACCATCACCGAGCCCTGGAACCAGCCCCGAGCCCTGGAACCATCACCGTGCCCTGGAACCATCACCGAGCCCTGGAACCATCACCGTGCCTTGAAACCATCACCGCGCCCTGGAACCATCACAACACCCTAGAACTGTCCTCAAGAAATGATCACATCATGGGGGGATGGGGGACATATAGACTGCATTTATTTCCCAGAAAATGAGGATTTTCTTTTTTTTTTTGGCCAATCAACTTCAGAAAAGGAGGCTTCAACAACAATCTGTACTACATGAGGGGTCCTATCATACGGAGCACCAGGGGCCCATTTTGCTCAGTACTGTCTGTACTACATGAAGAGCTCCAGGGCCCCTTCACACTGGGTACTGAGGGTACTGAGAGTGTTTCCTGAGGGTTCCGCAGTGATGTCTGGACATGGTGCGGTCTGGATTAGGGAAGGTGTGAAGTGTGAGTACGGGGAGGTGACCATAGGGCGGGGTGACACCTTAGAGTCATTTCATGGGGGAGGAGCCAAGAACTGGGTGGAGCACACAATGTACTTACTGGGGTGTTACTTCTACAATCGTTCTTCCTGATCGTCATCCGGACCGTCACCCGCTTACAGAACTTTCCATCTTCCTTACCTGAAACACACAAAATCCAACTCAGGACTGGCCCCAAGAGCTGACACTTCCCGGCCCCAAGAGCGACGCTTCCCGGCCCCAAGAGCTGACACTTCCCGGCCCCAGAGCTGACACTTCCCGGCCCCAAGGAGCTGACACTTCCCGGCCCCAAGAGCGGACACTTCCCGGCCCCAAGGAGCTGACACTTCCCGGCCCCAAGAGCTGACACTTCCCGGCCCCAAGAGCTGACACTTCCCGACCCCAGGAGCTGACACTTCCCGACCCCAGGAGCTGACACTTCCCGGCCCCAGAGCGGACACTTCCCGGCCCCAGAGCTGACACTTCCCGGCCCCCAGGAGCGGACACTTCCCGGCCCCAAGAGCTGACACTTCCCGGCCCCAGGAGCTGACACTTCCCGGCCCCAGGAGCTGACACTTGCCGACCCCAGGAGCTGACACTTGCCGGCCCCAGGAGCTGACACTTGCCCGGCCCCAGGAGCTGACACTTCCGGACCCCAGGAGCTGACACTTCCCGGCCCCAGGAGCTGACACTGGACCCACTGATTGTTTTTTTTTTTTCGGCCTGTATGATGGAATGAGCTGACATCCTCCGCCCTCGGAGCCACACTTAGTTCTGGATTCCAGGAAGATGCTGTGTGTATGGAGGAAATTTTACCGACCCTGCAAATTGGAGAAATGTGTGTGACCCCCCCCGAGTGTGCGACCCCCCCGAGTGTTAGGAGCTGACACCCCCCGGCCCCCGGAGTGTGTAAATACTTACAACAAGGTGAAACAAACCCAAACCTAAAGCTGATACAGATACACAGGTACATACACAGGATAGAGCACAACGTAGTCAGGCAGGCCAGGTCGATACACTATCGGGCAGGTAGGTACAGGGAGCAGGCGGAGAGTAGTCAGGTCACGAGCCGGGTACAGCAACTAACGGACAGGTTACAGGGGGTCAGGAGCTGAATGGTCCCGGGTCACAGGAGCTACAGCACTTCCCGGGCAGGTAGGCTACACTTCCCGGCCCCAGAGTAGTGACACTTCACGAGCCAGGAGCTGACAGCAACTAACGGCCCCCAGGAGCTGACACTTCCCGGCCCCCGGGAGCTGACACTTAGGTACAGGGGGTCAGGCGGAGAGTGACACTTCACGAGCCGGGCTGACACTAACGGACAGATAGGTACAGGAGCTGAGAGTAGTCAGGTCACGAGGAGCTGACACTTCCCGAGGTACAGGAGCTGCAGGCACTTCCCGGCCCCAGGAGCTGACACTTCCGACCCCAGGAGCTGACACTTAGTCGGTCCCAGGAGCTGACACTTGCCGACCCCAGGAGCTGACAGGGCCGACCCCAGGCAGCTGACACTTGCCGACCCCAGGAGCTGACACTTGCCGACCAGGAGCTGACACTTGCCGACCCCAGGAGCTGACACTTCCCGGCCCCAGGAGCTGACACTTCCCGGCCCCAGGAGCTGACACTTCCCGGCCCCAGGAGCGGACACTTCCCGGAACCCCCCGAGGAGTGTGACACTTCCCCGGCCCCAGGAGCTGACACTTCCCGGAGTATGTGACCCAGGAGCTGACACTTCCCGTGCCCCCCCCAGGAGCTGACACTTCCCGGCCCCAGGAGCTGACACTTCCCGGCCCCAGGAGCTGACACTTCCCGGCCCCAGGAGCTGACACTTCCCCGGCCCCAGGAGCTGACACTTCCCGGCCCCAGAGCTGACACTTCCCGACCCCAGGAGCTGACACTTCCCGACCCCAGGAGCTGACACTTTCCCGACCCCAGTGAGCTGACACCCCCCGACCCCCAGGAGCTGACACTTGCCGACCCCCAGGAGCTGAGCACTGACCCCCACCCGGCCCCAGGAGCTGACACTTGCCGGCCCCAGGAGCTGACACTTGCCGGCCCCAGGAGCTGACCCCGGCCCCAGGAGCTGACACTTCCCCGGCCCCAGGAGTGACACTTCCCCCCCCCCAGGAGCTGACACTTCCCGGCCCCAGGAGCTGACACTTCCCCCCCAGGAGCTGTGTCCCCGGCCCCAGGAGCTGACACTTCCCGGCCCCAGGAGCGGACACTTCCCCCAGGCCCCAGGAGCGTGTGACACTTCCCGACCCCAGGAGCTGACACTTCCCGGCCCCAGGAGCTGACACTTCCCGGCCCCAGGAGCTGACACTTCCCCCCCCCCCAGGAGCTGACACCCCGCCCCAGGAGCTGACACTTCCCGGCCCCAGGAGCTGACACTTCCCGACCCCAGGAGCTGACACTTCCCGGCCCCAGTGAGCTGACACTTCCCGGCCCCAGGTGTGCTGACACTTCCCGGCCCCAGGAGCTGACACTGGACCCACTGATTGTTTTTTTTTTTCGGCTCTGTATGATGGAATGAGCTGTCCATCCTCCGCCCTCGGGGGACCACACTTAGTTCTGGATTCCAGGGAAGATGCTGTGTGTAGTGGAGGAAATTTTACAAATGTCCTGCAAATTGGAGAAATTGTGTGTGACCCCCCCGAGTGTGCGACCCCCCCGAGTGTGCGACCCCCCCGAGTGACCCCCCCGAGTGTGTGACCCCCCCGAGTGTGTGCCATACAACAAGGTGAAACCCCCCTAAACTGTACAGATACACAGGTACATACACACCCCCAGAGAGCACAACGTAGTCAGGCAGGCCCCCGATAACTACCCCCAGAGTAGGTACAGGAGGAGCAGGCGGAGAGTAGTGACCCCACGAGCCGGGTACAGCAACTAACGGACAGGTAGGTACAGGGGGACAGGCAGAGAATGGTCGGGGTCACAAGCCGGTGTACAGCAACTAACGGGCAGGTAGGTACAGGGGGTCCCAGGGAGAGTAGTCAGGTCACGAGCCGGGTACAGCAACTAACGGACAGGTAGGTACAGGGGGTCAGGCGGAGAGTAGTCAGGTCACCCCCGGGTACAGCAACTAACGGACAGGTAGTAGTACAGGGGGTCAGGCGGAGAGTAGTCCCAGGTCACGAGCCGGGTACAGCAACTAACGGGCAGGTAGGTACAGGGTGTGACGGAGAGTAGTCAGGTCACGAGCCGGGTACAGCCCCAACGAGACAGGTAGGTACAGTGAGGAGTCAGGCGGAGAGTGTCAGGTCACGAGTGTGTACAGCCTAACGGACAGGTGTGTGACAGGGGGTGACCCCCCCGAGAGTGTGACAGGTCCCGAGTGTGTGACCCCAACTAACGTGACCCCCCCCCCCGAGTGTGTGACCCCCCCCCAAAGTGTGTGACCCCCCCGAGTGTGTGGTCACCCAGGGATCAAACAGTGAGACACCCCCCAGAGTGTGGATCTCCCAGAGTGTGTGACCCCCAGAAACAGTGACAGGAATGGGAGGTTGTGTGACCCCCCCGAGTGTGTGACCCCCCCCGAGTGTGTGACCCCCCCGAGTATGTGACCCCCAGAGTGTGTGACCCCCCCAGAGTGTGTGACCCCCCCCAAGTGTGTGACCCCCCCCAAGTGTGTGACCCCCCCCCCGAGTGTGTGACCCCCCGAGTGTGACACCCCCCCGAGTGTGTGTGACTCCCAGAGTGTGTGACCCCCCCAGTGTGTGACCCCCCCAAGTGTGACCCCCCCCCGTGTGTGACCCCCAGAGTGTGTGACCCCCCCGAGTGTGTGACCCCCCGAGTGTGTGACCCCCCCCGAGTATGTGACCCCCAGTGTGACCCCCCCCGAGTGTGTGACCCCCAAGTGTGTGACCCCCCCCAGAGTGTGTGACCCCCCCCAGAGTGTGTGACCCCCCCCCAGAGTGTGTGACCCCCAGAGTGTGTGACCCCCCCCCCCCCGAGTGTGTGACCCCCCCCCGAGTGTGTGACCCCCCCCGAAGTGTGTGACCCCCCCAAGTGTGTGACCCAGGGAGAGTGTGACACCCCCCCCCGAGTGTGTGACCTCCCCGAGTGTGTGTGACCCCCCCCTGAGTGTGTGACCCCCAGAGTGTGTGACCCCCCCCAAGATGTGTGACCCCCCCAAGTGTGTGACCCAGGGAGAGTGTGACAACCCCCCCGAGTGTGTGACCTCCCCGAGTGTGTGACCCCCCCCCCGAGTATGTGTGACCCCCCAGAGTGTGTGACCCCCCCAAGTGTGTGACCCCCCCAGTGTGTGACCCCCCCAAGTGTGTGACCCCCCCAAGTGTGTGACCCAGGGAGAGTGTGACACCCCCCCTGAGTGTGTGATCTCCCAGAGTGTGTGACCCCCAGATTGTGTGACCCCCAGAGTATGTGACCCCCCCCGAGTGTATGACCCCCCAGAGTGTGTGACCCCCCCCGAGTCTGTAACCCCCCCGAGTGTGTGACCCTCAGAGTGTGTGACCCAGGGAGTGTGTGACCCCCCCCAGAGTGTGTGACCCCCCAGTGTGTGACCCCCCCTGTGACCCCCGTGAGTGTGTGACCCCCAGAGTGTGTGACCCCCCCAAGTGTGTGACCCCCCAAAGTGTGTGACCCCCCCCCAGTGTGTGACCCCCCCACCCCCCCGAGTGTGTGACCTCCCCGAGTGTGTGACCCCCCCAGTGTGTGACCCCCCCCCCAAGTGTGTGACCCCCCCAAGTGTGTGACCCAGGGAGTGTGTGACCCCCCCGAGTGTGTGACCCCCAGAGTGTGTGACCCCCCCCCCCCCCAGAGTGTGTGACCCCCCCAAGTGTGTGACCCCCCCCCAAGTGTGTGACCCCCCCAGTGTGACCCCCCCAAGAGTGTGTGACCCCCCCCCCCCCCGAGTGTGTGACCCCCCCCCCCCGAGTGTGTGACCCCCCCGAGTGTGTGACCCCCCGAGTGTGTGACCCCCCCCGAAGTGTGTGACCCCCCCGAGTGTGTGACCCCCCCAGAGTAGAGTGTGACCCCCCCGAGTGTGTGACCCCCCCCCCAAGTGTGTGACCCCCAGAGTGTGTGACCCCCCCGGTGTGTGTGACCCCCCCCGTGAGTGTGTGACCCCAGAGTGTGTGACCCCCCCCTGAGTGTGTGACCCCCCAGTGTGTGATCCCCCCCCAGAGTGTGTGACCCCCCCAGGTGTGTGACCCCCCCCAGAGTGTGTGACCCCCCTCAGTGTGTGACCCCCCCAGAGTGTGTGACCCCCCAAGTGTGTGACCCCCCCATAGTCGTGTGTGACCCCCCCTGATTGTGTGTGACCCCCCAAGTGTGTGACCCCCCCAAGTGTGTGACCCCCAAGTGTGTGACCCCCCCAAGTGTGATCACCCCCCCCAGTGTGTGATCTCCCAGAGTGTGTGACCCCCAGGTGAGTGTGTGACCCCCCCCAGAGTGTGTGACCCCCCCCAAGTGTGTGACCCCCCCCCGAGTGTGTGACCCCCCCCGTGTGTGACCCCCCGAGTGTGTGACCCCCCCAGAGTGTGTGACCCCCCTGGTGTGTGTGACCCCCCAGAGTGTGTGACCCCCCCCCCGAGTGTGTGACCCCCCGAGTGTGTGACCCCCCTCGAGTGTGTGACCCCCCGAGTGTGTGACCCAGGAGATGTACACAGAGTGTGTGACCCCCCCGAGTGTGTGACCCCCCCAGTAGTGTGTGACCCCCCAGGAGTAGTGTGACCCCCCCCCAGTGTGTGACCCCCAGAGTGATTGTGACCCCCGGAGTCGTGACCCCCCCCCTGAGTATGTGACCCCCCCCAGAGTGTGTGACCCCCCCAAGTGTGTGTACCCCAGGGAGTAGTATAGTGACACCCCCCTGAGTGTGTGTGATTCCCAGAGTGTGTGACCCCCCCCCCCCGATTATAGTGTGACACCCCCCCAAGTGTGTGATAGGTGATATATTTCATATGTGTGACCATAGTCCCCGGGTGTGTGACTCCCCCCCAGGTGTGTGACCCCCCCCCCAAGTATGTGTGACCCCCCCCCCCCCCCTCCCAAGTTGTGTGGACCCCCCCAAGTGTGTGACCCCAGGGAGAGTGTGACGGGAGTGTTGTGTGACCTCCCCGAGTGTGTGACCCCCCGGAGTGTGTACCCCCGGTAAGTGTGTGACCCCCCCCAGTAGTGTGTGGCCCCCCCCCCTGAGTATTGTGACAACCAGAGTGTGTGACCCCGGGGTGTATGCCTGGAATGTACCAGTCAGACCTGTACTCGGGGTATATAGGTGTTATATATAGTATAGTCGGGTATGTATTCCCAGGGGTGATTTTGGTGATAATATATTTTATAGTCGGGTATGTACTCGGGGTATATAGGTGATTTTATATATTATAGTCCGTGGTATGTACTCGGGGTATATAGGTGATATATATATAGTATAGTGGGTATGTATTCGGGGTATATAGGTGATGTGATATATTAGTTTGTCGGGTATGTACTCGGGGTATATAGGTGATATATACATATGTATATTGATTACCGGGTGTATGTACTCGGGGTATTTACTCGGTGGTATATAGTGTGGATATATATATATTATAGTCGGGTATGTACTCGGGGTTATAGGTGATTTTATAGTATAGTCGGGTATGTATTCGGGGTATATAGGTGATATATTATATAGTATGAGTCGGGTATGTACTCGGGGTATATAGGTGATATATTATAGTATAGTCGGGTATGTATTGGGGTATATAGGTGATATATATATATTATAGTCGGGTATGTACACCCCCTCGGGTGTATATAGGTGATATATATGTAGTATAGTCGGTTTGTACACCGGGGTATATAGGTGATTTTATATAGTATGTCGGGTATGTACTTTATATAGGTGATATATATATATTGTGTACTCGGGGTATATAGGTGATATAATATATTTAGTCGGGTATGTACTCGGGGTATATAGGTGATATATATGTACCATAGTCGGGTATGTTCACTCGGGGTATATATAGGTGACTATATATAGTTATAGTGGGGGTATGTACTCGGGGGTTTTTAGGTGATATAATATAGTATGGTCGGGTATGTACTCGGGGTATAGGTGATATATATAGTATGGTCGGGTATGTACTCGGGGTATATAGGTGATATATATATAGTATGGGTTTGGGTATGTACTCGGGGTATATAGGTGATATATATAGTATAGTCGGGTATGTATTCACGGGGTTTTATAGGTGATATATATATAGTATAGTGGGTATGTACTCGGGGTATATAGGTGATGTATATATAGTATAGTCGGGTATGTACTCGGGGTATATAGGTGATATATATATAGTATAGTCGGGTATGTACACGGGGTATATAGGTGATATATATATAGTATAGTCGGGTATGTACTCGGGGTATATAGGTGTGATATTTAGTATGGTCGGGTATGTATTCTCGGGGTTATATAGGTGATGTATATAGTATAGTCGGGTATGTACACGGGGTATATAGGTGATATATATATAGTATAGTCGGGTATGTACACGGGGTATATAGGTGATATATATTTAGTATGTCGGGTATGTACTCGGGGTATATAGGTGAGATATATATAGTATAGTCGGGTATGTACACGGGGTATATAGGTGATGTATATAGTATAGTCGGGTATGTACTCGGGGTATATAGGTGATATATATAGTATGGTCGGGTATGTACACGGGGTATATAGGTGATATATATATTTGTACTCGGGGTATATAGGGATATATATAGTATGGTCGGGTATGTACACGGGGTATATAGGTGATATATATATGTGTATGGTCGGGTATGTACACGGGGTATATAGGTGATATATATTTAGTATAGTCGGGTATGTACACGGGTATATATAGGTGATTTATATAGTATATGGGGGGTGTAACAGGGGTATATAGGTGATGTATATATATAGTATGGTCGGGTATGTGAGGGGGTATATTAGGTGATTTATATAGTATGGTCGGGTATGTACTATTATATAGGTGTGATATATATTGATATGAGGTCGGGTATGTACACGGGGTATATAGGTGATATTATAATAGTATGGTCGGTATGTATCGGGGTATATAGGTGATATATATAGTATGTCGTGGTATGTTATGGGTATATAGTTTATATTTGTATGTATGTACTCGGGGTATATAGGTGATTTATATATAGTATAGTCGGTATGTACTCGGGGTATATAGGTGATATTATATAGTATGGTCGGGTATGTACATCGGGGTATATAGGTGATATTTATATAGTTATGGTCGGGTATGTACACGGGGTATTAGGTGATATATATAGTATAGTCGGGTATGTACACGGGGGGGGTATATAGGTGATATTATATATAGTATAGTCGGGTATGTACTCGGGGTTATATAGGTGATGTATATAGTAATAGTCGGGTATGTACTCGGGGTATATAGGTGATATATATATATATAGTCGGGTATGTACACGGGGTATATAGGTGATATATATATAGTATGGTTTTTTTTTATGTACTCGGGGTATATAGGTGATGTATATAGTATAGTCGGGTCGGGTATGGTGTTGTTACACGGGGTATATAGGTGTATATAGGATGATATTAATATAGTCGGGTATGTACTCGGGGTATATAGGTGATATATATAGTATGGTCGGGTATGTACTCGGGGGTATATAGGTGATATATATATAGTATGGTCGGGTATGTACACGGGGTATATAGGTGGTATGTTGTTCTGCACTCCTCCTATGAGAGCTCCATAGCCGGCGGTTTTTTACTTACACGTTTTGCAGCACCCGTCCAGGAAGGAGACGACATATCCGCCCATCTAGAAGACGAGAGAGAGAAAAATCGGAGGAATCATTTCTGCCAATCAGCCAATATTAGCTACATACTTCCATAGCAGGGATCACATGATCCGCGACTTATCACAGCCAATCAGAATTCATCTCCTTGTGACCTCACTAATCCCTCCCCTATGGGATCATTCCTCTGTATCTGTAGAGATCCCCATATCCATACATCTCTGTATCTACAGTCTATATATAGATAGGCGGTTAGTCAGTTGCCTGAATCTGTCACGTCATGTGATCACCTCCGAAGTATCCAATCCTCGAAGGATCGTGTAAACGCGTTTGATTATTTTTGTTGGTTTTGCGTAGGTATTTCTTGCGTTCGTTGCAGAGCGGACCTCAGGCTGGAGTGGGACAGGAAACATTTAGCAGTGGTAGTGATATAACAGGCCCATCTCAGGGCTACTGGTTGTCAGGGAGCCATCACCCGCCAGCATCCTAACGACCAATAAAAAAAATCAGGATTCCCCCAAAAAACACAAACCAGAGCCTTACCTGAGCACACAGCATGTGCCCCCTCCCTCCTGAACCATGCCAGGCCACATGCCTTCAGCATGGAGGGGTGCCCATGTTGATGAGGACAAGGACCACCTCTTCGCAGCCCCTGGCCCGGTGGTTGTGGGAGTCTGAAGGTGGGTCTGTATGGCCTAGAAGAGCCTGGTATAGAAATTTAGGGGGACCTCATGCTAGGTCTGGTGTACCCTTACAATTTATACCAGAACCTGATGGGCCTAGAGTGTCGTCTGGAACCCCAAATGCATTTTGTTTTTGTTATTATTGTCCCCATCTTTTTGCTTACATTCATCTGTCAGTCGAAAATCTCCGGCTGACAGCTGATTGAGCTGGGTGGGGAGGAGTCAACTGGTTGCTAGGATGCTGGCCGGTGTTGGCTCCCTGACAACCAGGACCCTGAGATGAAGCTGTCACTTTTGGTGGGGTGTTGAAACCAGTGCTGTATGTTTCAGCTCGACCTAACAAAAGGTATTTTTATTGTGATATTCACCACATTTCCACTCCGGTATAGAGATGGTAGAGAGCTGGAATATGTTCATCTGCCCAGGAGAGTCTGGACTCGCTTCCTTCAGGACTGCCTGGTACCCCCTGGCGGTTTATGGGGTATCGTCCCATTGCACCATACTTGGCAACCGTGTAGGAGAGTCAGTCTTATGGATCTCAGTTCCAGGATGTTGAGGAGGGAGCTTCAACTCCTGTTGGGACTAAGCTCACAGGACAGTCAGGGAATTGTAAACCTCGCCCCAACTCATCAGGTTTGTGTCTGTCATTTCCACCTTCCAGGGAGAGGATTTCCCAGATTCTAGGGCCCAGTTAGAAGTCCACCATGCCAGGAAGATGTTTTCATGGTTGGACAATAGTAGTGGGCAATCCAGAGAGAAGATCTGCTTGTCCCACATTGTGAGAATGTTGATCTGCAAGGGTCTCCAGTGGAGCTGAGCACAGGGGACGCCTCAATGCAGGTAACCATGAAGCCCAGGACCCTCATACATAGAAGTGAGTTGTGGGGGGCAGGGTTGATCTGAGAGTTTGACAGTTGGACCTCAGAGAAGTAATCTTTTCCTGGGGAAGGGACATTCTTGCTGGGCTGCTTCCAAGATCAGTCCCAAATAGTCCAGATGATGGCAAGGCTAGAGAGCAGACTTCTTGAAGCTGATCACCCATCTAAAACCATGGCTGAGGAATCCTTGGGCAGAAGTTCATATAGGTACCCCGTGAGAACTTAGCTAGGCCAGGAGCACAGCAAGCACTTTTGTGAAGACTTTTGGTACAGAGGAAAACCAGAATGGCAAATGTAGTATGTTAGTATCTCACAGGACAGCGTAGAAAGCGTTGGTGTGCAGGACAGATGGGCATGTGAAGATCAGCATCTTTGATGTCCACTGAAGTAAGATATTCCCCTAATCTGAAAGAAGTTATAACAGATCTTGCGGAATTTAGAGACACACAGATATCAGTTTAGGCATTTTGGGTCCAAAATGGGGCAAACTGTGAATAGATTTGAGTCAAACCCGTTGACCTTTCCTCTGAAGGAACTGAGATCATCATTCCTTGTGCCACCTACCCTCCTCAATGTCATCCTTGAAGGGGTTAGGAGGATCATAGTCATACTCCGGAATATAGCCAGGTGGTGAAGAGGTAGCACAGCACTTTTTGGGTCCTGACAGTCTCCAAATGAAATCAGACATAGTTGCAGTGAAAATTGCTTGGTCAGGTAGACCAGGTCAGGTAGACCAGGTCAGTAGACCACCTGAGAAGGAGCTGGAATTAAAGGAAGGGAACTGCCAGTGCAGGACCTTGCTCCAACACAGGGAATACCTATTGCCCTGAACATTTTGGTGGCTTGCCCTAGTGGCGTCTGTAGCCGAGCTATCTGGTCCTCGTTTCAGTTCCTCGTCTCACACCTCCCCTGTAAGGGACTCAAGAAACAAATTAAGAGGGTATTTCTGAAGAGAGCAGCTATACCTGGGCACTGACTGACGCCCTGTTGCTGTGTCTCTGGATAGTCAGACAACACGCGCTATGTCTTCTCAGAGGAAATGGCGGGCTGAAGTGCGTCAGCCTGAAGGTGCACTGCAACTACATCACTACCCAAAGAACAACTCTGTGTGCGAAGAACCCACCGGATTTCCAGTGGTGAGCATTATGGAAACATGAACTATCCCCATGAAGTAGAGATGTTCCAGCGGGGCTGAATAACACTCCACATGTAAAAACAAGACTCCATCATACCTACAGGGAGACCCGTCTTACCACATCCATACTGCAGCTTCCCAGAGGGAACCAAGCCTTACCCATCATGGCCATACTTCAGAAGGGGTCTTCAGGAACTGGGTGCCATAGGAATGGACTACCACCCTGGACCGGTATGACACCCTTCAGCTAACTACACTTGCTGCACCACATACCACGGTGTCAAATTCAGGATCCCGTGCCTGAAGCAAACATTAAAAGGCCACCCCCTCCCCCCTCCCCATGCTGCTGTGAGGTCCAGGTACAGTTCCCAAGATGTACATTGAAGGTAACTGATCTAGAACCTGCTAGTGAGCCCTGAGGATATCAGCAGTTGGATCTCGGTAGAAGTGTCAGTTGTATTGAACAATAAGAAGAACAATTTCGAGACGTCTCCATAAGAGATCCATCACCTAAGGACACCAGCAAAAAACTGAGTCCCACAGAGTGGATGGGGTCATTTCCCGGCAAAGCCATTTCCAGTGTCCAATCACCTGAAGGTTGCAGCATATAACCCGGGGGGTCTGTGGCTACAAGTCCGGTGTCCTGTCCTCCAAGACGCGGATGCTCCTTGTGACAACAAGCCCGGTGAGTGCCGCCCTCGTCTCCAGAGTTTTGTGGTGATCCCCGTGTGTGCGCCCAATAGACGTTTTATAATAGTCGGCCAATGTTTCCGAGGGACCCATCATTTCATTACGAAGGACGTGGGACAGGTGGGTTACATGCCAATGGAACATTGGTTGCCCCATAAAGGCTTCGATATTCCTTGTGCCCAGTTCTGGGAGTGCCGCCATTGCTTCTCACGTTGTTATATATAGATATGGATTGGGTTGGAGGAAATGTTTCCAGGGATACGGATATTGAAGGACCATTCTCTGTATCCAG
This sequence comes from Staurois parvus, assembly GCA_951230385.1. Lineage (NCBI taxonomy): Eukaryota > Metazoa > Chordata > Amphibia > Anura > Ranidae > Staurois > Staurois parvus. The sequence goes on along the minus strand of CATNWA010000564.1, from coordinate 1,678 downwards.
ATTCCCTCTGTGAGGGGGGGAGACCTGTCTAATGTACCAGACCGATGGATTGATAATGGGAGGGGGGAGACCTATACAATGTACCAGGCCGATGGATTGATAATGGGGGGGGAGACCTATACAATGTACCAGGCCGATGGATTTATAATGGGAGGGGGAGACCTATACAATGTACCAGACCGATGGATTGATAATGGGAGGGGGAGACCTATACAATGTACCAGACCGATGGATTGATAATGGGAGGGGGAGACCTATACAATGTACCAGGCCGATGGATTTATAATGGGAGGGGGAGACCTATACAATGTACCAGACCGATGGATTGATAATGGGAGGGGGAGACCTATACAATGTACCAGGCCGATGGATTGATAATGGGAGGGGGTAGACCTGTCTAATGTACCAGGCCGATGGATTTATAATGGGAGGGGGAGACCTGTCTACAATGTACCAGACCGATGGATTGATAATGGGAGGGGAGACCTATACAATGTACCAGACCGGGATTGATAATGGGAGGGGGGAGACCTATACAATGTACCAGGCCGATGGATTGATAATGGGAGGGGGGACCTAGACCTGGATTTGATAATGGGAGGGGAGACCTATAAATGTACCAGGCCGATGGATTGATAATGGGAGGGGGAGACCTATACAATGTACCAGACCGATGGATTGATAATGGGAGGGGGAGAGACCTATACAATGTACCAGACCGATGGATTGATAATGGGAGGGGGAAGACCTATACAATGTACCAGACCGATGGATTGATAATGGGAGGGGGAACCTATACAATGTACCAGACCGATGGATTGATAATGGGAGGGGGAAGACCTATACAATGTGTACCAGACCGATGGATTGATAATGGGAGGGGGAGACCTATACAATGTACCAGGCCGATGGATTGATAATGGGAGGGGGGAGACCTATACAATATACCAGGCAGATGGATTTTGATAATGGGAGGGGGAGACCTATACAATGTACCACCAATGGATTGATAATGGGAGGGGGAAGACCTGTACTAATGTACCAGACCAATGGATTGATAATGGGAGGGGGAGACCTATACAATGTACCAGATCAATGGATTTATAATGGGAGGGGGAGACCTGTACATGTACCAGACCGATGGATTGATAATGGGAGGGGGAAGACCTGTTACAATGTACCAGACCGATGGATTGATAATGGGGGGGGAGACCTATACAATGTACCAGACCGATGGATTGATAATGGGAGGGGGGAGACCTATACAATGTACCAGACCGATTAATGGGAGGGGGAAGACCTGTCAATGTGTACCAGATCAATGGATTTATAATGGGAGGGGGGGAGACCTGTCTAATGTAAACAAGACCCATGGATTGATAATGGGAGGGGGAAGACCTATACTTTGTAGCCAGACCGATGGATTGATAATAGGGGGGGGGAGACCTATACAATGTAACCAGAACGAAGGAATTGATAATGGGAGGGGGAAGACCTGTCCTAATGTTACCAGATCAATGGATTTATAATGGGGGGAGGGGAGACCTATACAATGTACCAGGACCGATGGATTGATAAAGGGGGGGGGAAGACCTATAACAATGTACCAGACCGATGGATTGATATGGGAGGGAAGACCTAATACAATGTACCAACCGAAGGATTGATAATGGAGGGG